>JAODUH010001755.1:0-12544 GCA_027564835.1 Typhlichthys subterraneus | reverse complement strand
GTTAACTTGTTTATTTTACTTGGAAAATTCTTTATCCACAAATCCAAGTTTATGAAGAATAAACCTATCTTTAATATCTTCATACATGATGTAAAGAAATATATAGAATCTGTGTCTGGTTTAGAAGGGAAATCGGCAGTAAAATGCATCCAACATCTGTCCTACTTTAATTTTTTTTAATATGTAAACAATTTTTGGGTCTCTGGTTGTTTTGTTTATTTTGCTTATATTTTGTCTTTATGATATACTAACATGTAAGCTGTGAACTATTTGTCAACTTTATCTACTTCACATTTTATGTACCTTTTGTATTATTTTTGTTAATAAAAAAAAACAAATAAATAAAAAAACAGTTGCTAACGTAGGGGAAAACGATTGGGTGGCATCCATAGAAATATATGGATGGCATCTATGTTTGGTGGACACGGGGCATATAGTCGTAGCGTGTGCAGAGCATGGATGCATTATAAGAACGACGCAGAGAGAATAATTAAGAGAGGTTTCAACCGTAGGTGTCAACGTATTCGATATTTGGAAGGAAGGGATGCGCATTTTTACCCTTTATGCAGACCAGAACGACCCAGCGTTCCATGCAAGTCAATGGGGCGGTACAGGTCTTGTGCCAAAAAGTGATTTCCTGACAGAAAGTGATTTTGCGCGCTCCCGCGGAAGGCTGAAATCACTTTTTGGCAAGCTGAAATGTGCATTATGGCTCGTATTGGATATAGTCAACAGGTATAAAGGCCTGATTGAGATATAAACTACCTAACATAACCACCATGCATAAAAGCAAGTAATTTTGAGGCAGAAACAGCCTGTGTGTCACAAGTTAGAGGCTGAAATCACTTTTTGGCAAGCAGAAATGTGCATTATGGCTTGTATTGGCTCTTCAAATTATGTAAATACACAAAAAGGACTGGTTGAGCCATAAGTTATAACGTATGTTATATAACCCTCGTGAAATGAGCAAAATGTACATGTATACGATTTCAACTGGTAAAAAAATGACTGAATTGGGTATTCATATGACACAATTTTTTTACAAGAAGCATAAACGTCACAAAGACACACCTTTGCTATTATCGTAGACAATAGCTCAGATTAATTCGCACGTTTTGATTTACTGATCAAGAAAACAACAGCTTTAACAGGCTGCCGTCCGCGGGAGCGCGCAAAATCACTTTATGTCACGAAATCACTTTTTGGCACAACACCTGTACCGGGTACACATTTCACCACAAAATTGCCATTATTTATCTCTGGGAACATAAATAGATCATGGCTATATAACATTCGACTTCATAATTTCATATATCACGACACGGCATACATGTAAGATGGAAAGATGGAATAAATCGACATTCGTCAACTGTAGGGCATGTGATCACAAAACACCGATTGTAAATAGGCGGATACACTTCTATCATAGAACTAGCTACCAGCAAACGTCTTTGAAAGTATCATAGTAGTTCAATTATTGACGTTTTCGAGACAACGGGTCGTTCAGTGAAGAAGTAAATTGAACGTTCAGAGCGTTCAGTCCACTGAATGCACTCACGTAGACTGTCTGGGCGGTGCGACCCACACTACAGACCAGAAGGTGGCGGTACTGCGCGCAGCCAACCGCCAAACAAATAATACAGTAACACCAGAAGAAAAAGTAAACCATATTCGACGAAGAATACCAGCAAAGATTGTGGACTTATTGGTCAAAACTTCTGTAAAAATGTCCATGTTTAACTGGACCGATAACGAGACAAATCAACTTCTTTTAATCCGTGCACAGGACAACATTAAGAAACAGATTAATGGCACCGTTAGAGACTCCGTAATATACGATAAAATTGCAGAAACCCTGCGTGAACGAGGCGTCAAGAGAAAGAAGGCCCAAGTCATCAGTAAGCTAAAATGTATGCGAAAAAAGTATTTGCAAATCGTTAGAAGTAACGACAACAGTGACTGGCCGTACTTTGATGTATGCAATCAAATTTGGGGGAGTAACCCTTTAGAAAAAGCCGTGACATTATTGATACATTTGGATTCTGAGTCCGAAGTCAACCAGTCCGATTATAAGAATGGTGAGTTAGATGATAATAAAGACAACTGTGCGGTTACAACGGAGGAACTGGACGTCCTGATCGAAGAAGATAACGAGTCTGCAACAGACACTCGTCCAGGTGAGTAAATAAAAAATCGATACTGTGCTGGCAGAAAACAATTTTCCAAGTGCCGTACTCCAAAACATTGTTTGTGTGACGGAGATCGTCCGTCCCTCTCGGGGAATCGAACCCTGATCTCTCACGCAGAGAGCGGACGCGCCTACAAGACAGGCCAAAAACCCATGGGACGTGGTCTGCGTCGCCAGAGCGTCCTATGAGGTGTGGGAGAGTGAGGATTAACACCGCACAGTTACCTGCTGGCCACCGTTACATTTGCTTTCAGTGGCATACCCAGGTCAATGTTTTACTACGTGTGCGCCTGAAATAGTTATTGTACTTGTTTATATGCTGTTGTCTGATGCTGCTCGGTCAGGGCCCTTGTAATTGTTTGTGCACAATTATGACTTACCCATTTCTTTTTTAATTTAAGAATCACCATATGAGCCCAGAGAGAAAAGGTCAAAAAAAACTCCTGGAATTCAGCAAATACCACATGAGATGCAGAAGCTGTTTTCTGAAATGGATAAAGAGTTTCATAAAAAAGAGAGCCTCCGAATCCAGGAGCAAAGACAGTACGAGGAGGAGTTACGAAAGGAGGCTAAGGAGGAAGAGCGAAAAGAGAGGGTCGGTCAAACGGCAATGTGGAAGGAGATGTTGGAGGCACAGAACAATCTATTTAAGGATTTACTACAACGCCTGCCCATGTCTACACCTCTGCCCCCACAATCAGCAGAGTGCATTCAGAAGCATTTTGCTGAATTGGATAGAGACTTTCATGACAAAGAGAGCCTTCGAACCCAAGAACAAAGACAATATGAGGAACAGCTGCGGAAGGAGGCAAAGGAGGCAGAGAGAGAAGAATGGACCAGGCAAATGACCATGTGGAGAGAAATGCAGGAGTCACAGAATAACCTATTCAAGGAAATCCTGAGTCGTTTGCCCCTGCCTACACCGCCGCAACAATCATCTTTCTACACATCAGTCCAACAGCACCAAGGACCAAGCATGACTTTTAATTGAATAAATTGTTTTAGCCTTGCTCGACATAAGCTCCCTTTTTTTAAATTCTGTGACATATTTGCTTACCAAATCAAAGTGTAACGTTACGTGGATTCCGGTGTTACAACAAAAAAATGAAGGTCATTTAGCTTCTCCGGTCTTTATACTCATGCTTTTATCTGCTTGCACAGGTCTACATTACCATATTGTAACGTAAAATGTAAAAAAAAATTTAGATGACGTCTGTAATTACAAAGTGGACATTATTGCTTCACGAACAGCATGTGCAGAATGTATTACTTCATCCTGATATACATGTGTGCCTGGCTCCTGTGGCCGCTCGCATGATTCAATGTTCCAGTCTTGTAAAAAGCATTCCTTGCGAAACTCACACACATTGTGCAGGACACAGCAAGCTGTAATTACATCAGGCATGATGTCCACATCGTTGCGCTTGAACAGGCGCCTCCAACGACCCCTGAGACGACTGAAAGCATGTCCAACAACCGCATGAGCAGAATTCAAATGTTTATTGAAGTTTCGCTGTTCCTTGGTCAAGCGGTGTTCATTGGCAAACCCTTTCATCAGCCATTTCTTTAATGGATAGGCAGTGTCTCCAATGATATGCACAGGGATTTCTACTTCATTTACAGTCACAGCATTCTGTAAAAACAAAGTGACATTGCTTGAAATTAGAACATTTATATGATAACAGTATATCTAAAGACCACACAAGCATTATACAGTTAAAGTAACTAAGATGAGTGACATACCTCACGAGGGAATAAATTACCATCTTGGTCTTCAGCAAATCTGTATAAGGGAGAGTCGGCCAACGCGGAAGCGTCATTTGTAGAACCTGGAGAGCCCACATATACATCTGTAAAACTAAGAAAAGGGAGGCAAGTGTGAAAGTAAATGTCTACAACGAAAAACTAATTTAGTATAGTGTATTTATAACTGCTGGAAGGACTTGCCAGAAGTTGTGATCCACAACAGCTTGTAGCACAATCGAATGCCACCCTTCGCTATTGCAATAGGATGCTGGAAGATCCTTTGTAACCATGATGGGGATATGGGTCACATCAATAGAACCAGCACACATAGTATACCCACGGTCTGCAAACCCTCTAAGTGTCTCTTGCAGACGCTCTTCTTTTGGCAGACTGATAAAACGTGCGAGAAGGGTGTTCTTCAACGCTGACGTCACTTGTCGCGCTAACACGAACACGGTAGAGACTCCTACGCCAAACACAGAGCCTATGGTTTGATAGTCACTCGGGGAAACATACCACCACAGAACAATAGCAAGTCTCTGCCGAGGTTCCAGGGGTTTTCGCCAGTTAGTGGTTTTTCGTCGCAGGGTTGGCTCTAAAAGTTCTAATACATATTCAAACGTGTTGCGTGACATGCGAAAGTGCTCCATCCACTGCGCCTCGTCAAAGTTGTTTAGGATATCTGACCAGCACAACTGACCCGATGGCCTCTCTACCTTCCAAACCTTTCTTCTACCGGTACTGCCACGAGTGTACACTCTGGCGTTGTTCACGCCATTTAAAAAGGCTGTAGCTTTTGATCTCAAATAGTGTCTTCGTCTTCGCAGCCTTGCTGCACTGTACATGTCCCGACTTCTTCTCAGATTTTCACCTAAGGTTCTTCTAATATCTCGGATGCGCCTTTGTGAATCGAGTAGATTACGTAAAAACATCACCTGTTTAGAAAATGTTTTTCGCAGTATTAGTAATAGTAAAATGTAAATAGACGACGAGCAATCCTCACCCGCCATTTTGCCACAAACAAAACAAAGTGACGTACACGGATGGGACGTCATCCAGTGGCAGGCCGGAAAGAAATTCATGCCCGGCTGCCACTGGACGAAATATATTTCCGAGTAGGTTTTACTGACTTGCAATGTAAATGTGTCCCAGTGCATCTGCTCAGGAAAACATGGATGTCCAGCTAAATGGCAGCTAAATTGTGCAAATAGCAAGTCTCTATGTTTCACAACACAGACGCTATATAAAGTAGAACACTTAAGATGTTTTTTGCTAATTGCCAACTGTGTGCTCACATGCTGCCACACGGATGTGACGTCATGTTTGTTTATGTTGGGGAACTCGAGAAATCTTGCCGAAGTTTCCGACTTGGAATTCCGACTTAAAGAGCGTTCCATTGCATTTTCCCAGTTCAGAGTACAATGGATTGAACCATAAAACACCATACACTACATTGTAACCTACACGACCCTCAACTGACAGAAATTATAAACAAGTGCAAGTTTAAATGTATAGTCTCACACATATCTTTCCATAGCTCGATCTGGTCTCGTAGAGCCAGCCTTTCCTTGGAAAGTGTGGGACACAGCGCTGGCTTCTGCGTCACCCGCCTACTTGACATGCGAGGTATGAGGCATGAGGTATTTTGATTTATGAAAATGGATGCAACTTTTGGCCACTAGATGGAAGAGTAACGCCAATGATGGTGCTCTCTCCTCAATCCGGTCCCGTGATCTTGCTTTCATCAGATTTACTTATCGATATCCACATTTAGGTGGGACCCGAAATAAAATAATAACTCTAGGGCTATTCGCTATTAGCCCAGAGTAATACAATGTATTGGACTGAATAATCTCGTTGTTTCGGTCCTATCACAAAATGTGTGGACAACTGTCAGAAATACTGTTACACTAGTAGGGTATCGCAACAAAATTCCAAGAGCTTAAGAAGGGCAACGGTATAGCCTTTCACAAGAAAGGTAAGGCTGGAGCCACTTTAAGGAATAGTGCTATAGGATTGGGGATGGGGCAAACTATACCTTCAAGTTTGTATGCAAAATACAACCCCTTCAGTTCCTCCCCTTGCCCCCCTTGTCTTCCCAGAGGATTATTCCATGGAGGTTGAGACCTCTGTCAGAGGGTTGTTGTTGCTCGGTCTACAGTAGTTTGACATGTAGATTGGTTACCATGGAGTAGGAGGAGCATGAGTACTCTGTTTTACTGGTTCAAATGTGCACCATGCAAATCACAGACATTATATATGAGAATAGTATAGCTTTTGGCTGAGAAACTAATGCATTAACATAACTGGCTATAGTTTTGTAACTGTTTTACTTTGTTTTATTTTGTAAAATAATATAGGCATATATATGGTCTCATTTTGGTTTCATGTAGATGTTGTGTGGCTATGCATATAGCCTATATAGAAAGAAAGAAAGAAAGAAAGAAAGAAAGAAAGAAAGAAAGAACCAAACCAATTAATCAATCAATCCATCAATCAATCAACCAATCTAAAAAAAGTAAACAGTGCTATGTGAAAAAGTTGGCCAATGTGTAACGCCACTCAGAGCCGAGCCTCTCTTCCTATAAGTGCCACGCCTACCACCATTTTCTTCACAGTTACAGTAATGCGTGGTGACTTTCGCCAGATATCCATTTACAATTACGTGACTGGGATTGATGAAGTCCATGCTGGTCGTATACGCTAAAGCGCGTAGACCTCGATTTTTTGTTTCATTCGTCAGTGTGTACACTTTGTTGCGCAGCTTCTATTAACTATTCTACGACGTCGGGGTCTGTTCAAGTGCGCAGCTCTAGCCTATAGGCCCAAGAGGACTACATGCAAGACAGGCGCTTTTTGGAGAGATAGACAGTTTTGTATACGCTTTGTGTATGTTAAAGTGACGATGTATCGTGTAGGTATAGGTTGCCTATTATTTATTTGCTGCGCCCCATGACTGCGGTGTAGTCTGTGGAATTCCCGTTAATTTTGATTTGGCTCCTGTCCATGTCCTATTTAAGTCTAACATGGTCTCAGAAGATGGGAATGCAAAACATGAAGTGGACGCGTATTTACGGAGTAGAGACCCGCACTTGCCTCTTCTATGTAACCTTGCTGTTGTGGACCAGACGGATGAATGGACTGGCAGACTTTTCAAGTACGTTGATGATGATGATGATGATGATGAATATAATTTAGACCAGAATCAGATGACAGTTAGTTGCCTAATGATGTGGAGGCCATATGAGTTGATATACGATCACATTTAGCACGCAGAGAGAGACATATTGCCGTTTAGAGGTTCGATTTCTTTAACGTGGACAAATGCTCTTTAATAGACTACCTGAACAGAATCATCACAAGCCACTCCGCAGTTGCGTGCGACGGACGGTCGTTACACCTGAACTGCCCGCGCCACTCCACCATCTCCATTCAGTCTGCGTTTTATGGAAGCAGGGACGCGCTTCTGTGCAGCGGCCACACACCAGTCAGCGCTGAGAACCATAGCTGTTCAGCATCTACTGCTCTACAGGTGTGTTTTTGTCTCACAGTGGAAATACTCTGGGATGCTTGCTGTGACATGGTTAGATACTGTACATAACATAAAATGTTTTTATTTACTTTGTAATGTATGCTATATAAAATTCTTTGGAGTTTGAGTTGAAAGCACACACAGTAAACAATTTACTGGGTATGTTAATCTTTCACTAAGCCATTACTGATAATAATTGTAATATGTCCTTGGCAGAAACTGTTGTCAGAGTGCCAGAGCCACAGAGACTGCCATCTGCCTGTTAACCACCTGCTGTTTGGGAAGGACCCCTGTCCAGGGACCACCAAGTACCTCCATGTGGACTACAAGTGCAAACCCAGTACGTTCAAGCTCTGACTCTAACTGTTTGACCAAAATAACTTTCCACAAAACAGAGGATGAGCATTGGATGTGTGCATGTGTGTGCGTGTGTGTGTTACGGGTCATTCTGTTCTTGTTGTTTCTCCCTGCTCAGCGGAACACAGAAGACGCGTGGGGTGCGAGGGGGAAAGTCTGACCCTGCACTGTAAGCCCCCCAGAGTGTTGAACATCTATGCAGCGGTCTATGGAAGAGGTCTGGGCGAGACTGAAGCTTGCCCCTCGGCCCTGACAAGACCACCCCCGTTTGGTGAGTCAAAGTATAGTCAAATACAAGATGGCTGAAAATAATTTGGACAGTGAGAAATAAATAAACTCTTATCGGTTGCTTTTTTTTTTTTTTTTTTGCTGATGTGGAGCATGTGAATCCTGGCAAAACAAACAACCCAGCCTCTCTTTGGTCTGATGTAATTTTTTATTTACATTAAAAAAAAAATTGTAAAGTGGATGCACTTTAAGAGTTTGTATTGGATATGTGGGTAAACTTAAATCTCCATACCATGTATACTTGTGTGTTCAAGTAGTGTTAGTTCTGTTTAAGTTACACTTAAACAGAAGGAAGTTTGTTTGTAAAATGCAATTGTGGAGTCCATCTTTTGCCTCCAACTTATAGAGTGCTTGAACTACGAGGCTGCACGCATTGTGTCCCAGTCCTGCTACAGCAAGCAGAGGTGTGTTATTGCTGTCAGCAACCAAACGTTTAGAGACCCCTGTTCCCCAGGAACCAGGAAGTACCTCACTGTCCTCTACGCTTGTGGTAAGAACTGTGAAATGAAAGAGCTGTTGCTTGAGGTCTACATGCATACAGTTATTGTTTTAATTTAGCTTAATTTGCATTTCCTATCATGTTTTGTCTTCAGCAAACAGTTCCTCTAACACACCCAACAACAAAAAGAGAAAACATAATGTGAGAATGTAAACATGTGACACAGTTAAGGGTAGAGGCTGACATCCTGTCAAACTTTCCGTGACTGGCTCAAAAGCCAGTGACGTCATTGATATTGTTACTGAGTTGTAATCAGCCAGGCATTTTCAACAATACCTTCCAGAGATACTGTAGTATGTGCCATATATTCACAGAACAAAATAATGAACCTTCAAGTCAAGTTAATATTTGTCACTTCTCACAACCAGTACCGGATACCCTGCTCAGAGAAGCCGACCGAGACGCATCACGTCCCCCCTCAACTCCTGAACAGGATGGAGGAAATGGTAACATGTTTATGCCTACAGGTTTTCATAAAGGGGTTCATTGATTTATCCAAAACATAGGACATTTCACCCCATAAAAATGTATGGTTCCACTGGGGATTGAACCCATGACCTGCCCAGGTTATCATGTCTACGTGTAAAGCAGACATGATAACCACTACACTATAGAACCATTTCAGACTTGTTTAAACCAATGCACAAATCTACTATTCCATTATATCAGTGTTCACCCACTCCCTTTTTAAATTCCTATCAGTCCCTCCTGATGTTGTGAGGCCTTATTCCAAAGGCTCCAGAAAGCAAACACACTCAGGAGCCATGATGAGCAACTCTCTCATAACGTATGCATATGTCAAAGGTAAACCATGAGCAACTCTCTCATAACGTATACATATATAAAAGGTCAACAAAATCTATGTACACACTGCACACATTCGCTGTATAGGCCTACATTATCTTTACGAAGGCCTGCCCTTTCCTGTCTAGAGCACCCAGAGATGGCAGCACTGCTGTTCACTTCCAGTGTGTGCGTTGGTCTCCTGTTCACCATGCTGGCTGTGTCTGTCAGAGTGACCTGCAGGGGGCGACGGCACAGCTTGACAGCTAAGTGCACCAGGCAGGACCAGGCATCCCCAGGGAACGAAAAGGATGCAGGGGTTCAAGATGACGACGACGACGAAACAGACAGCTCTTTGGTTTCAGCCACAGACTGGACACTGCTGTACGGCTGGGAGAATGTGACCTATATGACTGAGGCTGCGGAGCGGGCAGAGAGAATTGAGCGCAGAGACATGGTCATACAGGAGATATGGATGACTTCCTATCACAATGGAAATCCATAAACCACTGGCAATGGGCTGATTTTGTATGGGCTTTTATAATGATTTGTGAAATATGAAGGGGTTATACAGTAGTGCCATCATGAGTGGGGAATTCACAGGCACGGTATCCAGAGGCCCTAATGGATAAGGCGCTGCTCTTCTAAATCCAGGGATTGTGGGTTTGAGGCCCATCTGAGGTGATTGGCAGCAGAATGGTACATAGGAAATGTGATGGGCTAGATGTTTATAGATTCAAACTGTCCTCTGCCAATAGCTGGTTTTACTGCTCTCTAGACTTCTAAATGAACGCAGGGATCAGAGCTGGTTATATATGAACATCTGAAATGGGACAACCTTCTAATCTAAACTGTTTAAATAAGATTGTGGCAAAGTTTAAACATTCTTACAGTTAAGTATATTAAGTAAATAATTTGCTGACAATCAAGCAAAATTATAGATCGAGCATGGCAATGGCAAAGGACCTATATTATTTTTCCCCAATCATATCAAGAAAGTGCATAAACCATGATGCAATGATGCATGTCAAATTTTTTTTGTTTGTTTTTTACTTCAAAACTAAAAAATGAGGCATTTACAGATTAGTGTTTTTTCTGATTTCCCCCTCATGGAATCATATATCACTTTTCACATCCTACATCTTAATAAACTCGAGAGCTTCCTCCTTCTGGAGCATAGCCCGGAGTGTGGATCAGTGTGGATTGAGTAACATCCTGCCTCACAGTAGCTTGGTGTGCCGAGGTTTCACTGCCATAGACGAGGACAAAGAGAGGAAAGGTGTAGCATCCTTCTACTTTACGAGAGGATAAACTGGATTAACTCTGCTTCAGAGACCATATTGGGGTCAACTGGGTCAACACACCTTCAGAACGCTACATTGCAAAATACAAACTTTGAGTAGTCATAACATGTAACACATCGCAAGAGGATACTGCAACATTCTAGGATTAGTGCACTGCTTCAATAAACTATAAGCAAAATATATTTCTAATAAGAAAACAAAAGAAATGAAGGGAAACCAAATCAATGTATGTAAGTAGTTTATTTGTAGAGCACCTTTCACAGACAAAGTACAGCAAAAGCAATACAAATAAATAAAATCCTACAACGTACACAATAAAAGTATATTATAATATAAAACTAAAACCTAACACTATGTTGCTAATTAAAAGCTTGCTGAAAAATATGTGTCTTGAGCTGTTCTTTAAAAGCAGCCACAGAAGCTAAGGCTTTCAAGTCTAATGGGAGAGAGTTCCACAACCTTGGTGCCACTGCACCAAATGCACAATCACCTCTCGTCTTAAAATGTGTTCTTGGAACCATTAAAAGCTGTCAAGACATAGGCTAATGTGCTCGGTCATGTAGATACAGCTCCCCAAAACTCAAGTGTTCCTTTTTGTTTGGAATAACTGGGTCGTTGGCCAGAAACTATCTCTATATCATAAGCCAACACTGGCTATTCAAATAATCATTGCTTATTACTTGATTCAAGTGAACAGAACAAAGGTTCATGAAGTCACCAAGAGGGCCTATGCAAAATACTGTGGAACAAACATCGACTGTGATAAGACATACAATTCTTTAGCAGAGCACTCCCTCTTCTCTGTTGTGTGAGGACGTTTCTACCAGCCTAGTTACCCATCCTTAATTTCAAGGATCTGGAGACTTTTCTATTTTTTCTATTATGTCCTCTCATCTGGATTATTGCAACTCTTTGTATATACATCTATATAGGTATATAGTCTGTCAATTATCTGGCTCGCCTTCAGGTAGGCTCTTAACCACAAAGAGGGAGAGAGAGCATCACCCCAATGTTGGCCTCTCCACTGGTTACCTGTAAAATAATGCATTGATTTGAAGGTGCTCCTCCAGGGCCCATATAGGCCCTCTGGCCAAATGCTTTTGCATGCCCCACAGTCAAGATTAACCAGAACATGGCTTTTTCTGTTGCTGCACCAATGTTGTAGAATAGGCTACCTTCATAAATTATGTCTTCCACTAGTAATGTTTAAATCTTAAAGAGAGAAAAAAAATAAAGTTATAGAAAAAATGTTTCTTTAGCATTCAAGAGTGTAAATTGTAGGCAATTGTGCATTGTGATTTGTGTTTATGTTTTTGTTAGTTAGCTTCATGTTTGGATTCCTTTCGGTTTCTTTACATTTCATTGTACTGAACTTTGGTTGACACAAGGTGCGACGAAATGTGATTCATAAATACATTTGATTTTATTCAGCAGTGGACAAACTCAACGAATGAGTTCATAGAAAAGGTTTCAGTGATTGTGATTCTATCAAGGCCCCCATCTGATGTTGGCAAGGCCCTGAAACTGTCTTTTTAAGGCATGGGGGTCAGACCACTGTGTGTCCAAGTGGCTATCATCATCTACATCCTCCAGTTTCTGAAATAAAAGTCGTTAGTCAGGTTTATATCCACACATCCATGAAAGACAGAAAACATTTGAACATATTCAACAAAGTGTGTTAAAGTCAATATTGCTGTCGAGTCCTTACATTCAGCTCTTCATTTCTTTTGTGAAACTGCATCATCAGTTGTTTACGCTGCTCTTCAGTGACCAGAGACTCTCTCATTGGTGCCCCCTGGCCTCTCTAAAAACAACAAACAAATAAATATAGCCAGTTAGTACATATA
>JAODUH010001754.1:0-12545 GCA_027564835.1 Typhlichthys subterraneus | reverse complement strand
CCCCCCCCCCCCCCCCCCCCCGAAAAAGAGATGACTGTACGTGCATGATTATGTACAGCATGGCGCCATTATGGCCAGAGCAGGGGTTCTCAAACTGTGGGCTAGGGGCCCCCACCAAGGGATGCAATACCACTTTCAGGGTGTTGGTGAAGTAATGTGAACATTTTAAAACAATACTTTTATTTCTAATGTTTGACTATCTTCACGAAACTTGTGCAAAAACAAAATGTATAAATGCAGTGTTTTTGTTCTGCTCCTGCAGATTCTGCTGCTCCTGTGACCGTGCTATTAAAAGAAGTGGTTCGTCCTCAAAGACTTAGCGAGAACCGACCGCCTATGTTCACTCGTTGTTCCATTAAAAGGTAGAAAAAGGAGAGAAATAACCGACACGGGCACATGACGTATATTTTGGAGGAATAACAGACAGAATAACGCTCCTGCACTCGGCCCCATCCCACTCGCGGTTTAGCGTGGGGGCGCGGTTCTATTAAGTGCGCTGCCTGTGGTACCAACACACAGGTGCTGGACATGGTGCGTGCAACGTAGGGCTTTTGCAGTGCAGAGGCTATCGATCAGCCCTCCGGCGGCCGTGCGGAAGTGTCCGGAAAAGGTTGTGATCTAATCTCTCTTTCTCTTTGCTCCCCTTTGATGGTCTGCCAGCACCGCGCTCGCCTGTGAATAATGGAAACGTTAGCGCTTGACTGACAGGCCTTATTATGGGTGCAGTACCGTCACTCGCCTAATAATTAAGTGTACCTTCTCTGCCGTCGCTGTGGTGAAGCAGTCACGGGAGTGAGGAAATAGCCTCCACAGATGTATTCGCCATTGCACTTAACGTACTGTGAGTTCACATTAGAGATGCAGACACTCAGACACGCAATGTGTCAGGAATTGCCCTTTGCTGTTGAATCCAGCTTTGTACCAGCTTTACACACACAAACGAACGCACACACACCGTTCTCTACACCCCGGTACATTTGCCAACACACACGGACAGAGTTTTTTTTCCCCCCCCAAAATATAAAATATGACCTGTATATGCGATTCTTTTAACACAATCGAGGCCCGTTATCTTTCCCTCTAACCTTTACCTCTGACACACCGCAGGCATGTTAAGACACGGAACCCTGTGATTTACAATCGCAGTGGGGCTGAGGCTGGTAGTAATGAAGCCATCCATTTGGGCAGCTATAAATAGTCTTCCCTGCATGATGTCGTCCCGATGCTGTGTGCCTATTTTATTTCTTTTTTTTTTTTAAACAATGATCCGCACAATCCGCGCTCTAATCTCAATTCTATTAATGTCCCGGACGATATTTACGACATAAAGGCCTCCCCGTTAGCCTGACACCGCTGTAAAGTATATGCTCAAATCGGCCCGGCTTTATCTAATTAAAAGACTCTGCAATCGCAATTCAGCTGGGAGTGAGTCTTTAAAACCTCAATCACCCCCCCCCCCCCAACCCCATTCCCCACCACCCTTCTCTCCATCCACCAGCAGTCAAGGGAACGAATCACTGCGAGGCTAATAAAGAAGGGAATGTTAAACATTCCAATTAAACCCTGCCAGAGAACGAGGTCTGTGAATTATATTCATATTTTCAGCGTGACGGGAAGCGCTGGCTGAATGACATACGCATGATGGACTGCACTTTGCCGCGCTTCATGTTCTGACCCAAGTGTTTTTAAACCCTGTTTCGCACGGTGACGTTGTGCTCCGCAGGGGGAAAATGACTGACCTAGGCAAAACACACGCGATAGTGACATCAAAATGAAGAATCAGCCATGTCAGGCCCCTGCATTCGGCCGCAACCGAAAGTTGATTATCTGCACAGCACTGACAATGTCAGCTGGCAACGAGATGGTTGTCAAAGCAACGGTTGCTCACGTGGTGAAGCTGAATCGGTACGATCCTAATGCTAATGAGCGGTGTGCTCGTTCTGAGCGAAGGCGGCACCGTAGGCGGTTAGCATCGACCGCCAGGTGCTGAAACGCGGCGGTCTGAGCGCAGATGTAGCTTGCGCCACGAGTTACAGAGAAGGTCACACCCTCGTTTTATTATTTCTAAAGGTTCCCCAGCCAGAAAACACTATATGGCGAGGAAATTCTATTATCTTCGTCTTCTACTTTCCTTTTGCTGGGTTATAGGGACTGTTGCTGCCCTTAAACTCCATTGAGCTCCATTCAAACAGAGGAAACCGATGCTGCCTTTGATGAGACCGGGGGGGGGGTTGTTAGACTCAAACAACCGCAGAGCGACATGCCGAATGAGGGTCAGCAGAGAGAGAAGGGAGAGGGAGAGAGCGGGCGGGGGCGGAGGGGCGATGGTGGGAGCGCCCGGCGAACTCTGCGGTCATTTCCATTTAGCGATGCGGCGCGGAGGTGGAATGAGAACTCGGGGCCGCGCTGACCCCACGTATAATGCCGCCCAGATGTCCGTTTCCCTGCCGACGTGTGGCTGAAGGGCCAGCCGGAGAGAGAAGGGAGGGAAGATAACTGTGCTGATAGGAGGAAGAGGTTTGCAAACGTTTTTTGCCCTTCCAGTCATGGCAAGTCATTGCCTACCAGTCATGCTAAGCAAATAACATTCTGTTAATGTTATTAATGACAGCAGCATGTAATCGGGGCTAGCTCCGTTATACATTTCACCACATGCATACATTACCATTAAATATACATTGGCGTGCCATTAAATCCTCAAAACTATTGCAAACAGCAATAATTGCCAACAGCTGGAATGGGTGAAAGAGAGTTGCTTTCTCTCAGTTGGATCAATGTTCATGTGCTTGAGACCACGCCCATCCTTGTTAAGCAGCCAATCAGATCCCTGGAATGATTGAGAGCCATGCATGCTCTGCTTCCATTTCACCATCAATCCCCCCCCCCCCTTCGACCTCAAGGACACAGATATAGATTGGACAATGTCGATCTAAGGCAAAGAGATTAGAGGCGTTGACTACCTCGTTCTGAAGCCATTATTTATTTATCCGCCGCTAATCTAAATTGTGAGGCCATCCACAATAAACTGCCACTTCAGGATTGTTTGATCTAAATGATGTTATCAAAACGAAGTGAGAGGGAAGCGGACTGCGCAAACATTTGCTGGTTAATGCTAATTTCCGCACGTAGATATGTTGTCGAAAGTCGGTGCCCTTGATGTATGCAGACATTTGCGGTGGCTGCATCTCGCACTCAAAAGCCACAGAGCTTTCTTAAAGCTACAGTCAGCGATTGTAAGCTAATACACTTGTCAAAATTCACCAAATATCGCCCCGCAGTCCGCTAGCTTATCGGTCTTGGTGTGTGATGAAAAAAGAATGCAGTACTACTGGAGAGCTCTGGCTCACAACAACATAATCCTAGCCTTCGCAATGGGTTTCAAGTTGGGTGCACGCTTCTGATTGAGCACTCTATGGCATTGAATGGAGATGTGTTTTTGTTTTAATTCAATCTCAAAGTTAGCCAGCGTTCTCGGTAATGACTAATGCCGGGTTCAGACTGCACGACTTTCATTCAAAGATCGATGTGCAGCACACCCTACACAACTCCCTTGTAATCGGGTGTCTTGACGTCGGTGTGTGATTCACACTACGTGACTGATCGGCGACAGATTTGGAGCGCTTTTGCAAAGAAGAGTGGGAAAATATTGCCATGTCAAGATGAGCCATTCTAATAGACTCCTGCCCAAAAAGACTGAGTGCTGTAATAAAATTAAAAGGTGCTTCAACAAAGTATTAGTTTAAGGGTGTGCACACTTATGCAACCAGGTTATTGTAATGTTTTTATTTTTCATTTTTCCCCCTTAAAGATTGGTTTGTTTTTCAATTTAATTGTTCACATTAAAGGTGGAAAAGGTTCTGACATGATTTATCTTTGACTCACCTGTTTTGTGGTAAATGTACTTTGTTTCAGGCCATGCATGGTAGATAAAGCTGTCTGGATATGCCCACTTAAGAGACCGGAAGCCAATGAAATGCATTGCATGGCTCCATCTTGTTATTATTCCAATATCTTTGCATTAACTCTTGTGTCGCAGAGCATGCTTTACTTGCTTTAAGTCTGGCACACAGTGTTGGCTAACTGCCTCAAGACCCGCCTGCTTAGCAGAAGAGGTATTTTGATTGACACACATGACGACCAACTACATAACTCTTTAATTAAATGCACAACATTTACAATGTCATACTGTTTGGGTGCTACTGCCACTCCTGGGTTATTGTGTAGACTATATGTATATCATGTGCTGCGTGTGTGTGATGGGTGTTTTCTGTTGCTGCAGTCTGTGAAAACACACTTTCTCTAACGAGGACATAAAGAATACATCTGAATCTAACTCATCAACCAATGCTGACACTCTACACTCATATGTATTCTGTGATATATGTTGGGAACCTTAACAAGAAGAGTTCGGCTGGCTATTAAATCTGTTGAAGTATGGCTTTTGCTTAAAAGGAAATGAGCAATTAAAGTACCGTTGTACAAAATTACAGTTTGCAGTCTTGGGAATAACAATGCTAACACAATAACACAACACAGGATGTTCGAGTGGTCTGGGTGTTGGGCTCCCAGCTGAAAGGTTGTGGGTTTGAACCCTGGTGTTGACCTACCTGTAAGCATCCTTGAGCTGATGCCTAACCCCCTTTTACCCCCCCAACTGATTCCGGTGGTTGGTCGCACCTTGCATGGCAGCAATCACCGTGTATGTGAATGGGTGAATGTAAGACAAAATACTGTAAAAGCGCTTTGGAGTGCTATATAAATGCGGTCCATTTACCATTTACAATAATGAAAATGTACTACCCCACTTAATGAAAGTGCTGACATGTTTACAGGGGCCTATGTGTCAGTATGGGTCGCTTATTTGACATAGTGATGACCAGAGCCATGTAAAGAGAAAGTTGCATCAACTCCGTTCACTCAGCCTGTTTTTTTTCACAGCAATGGCGGCTCGTGGAGCCTCAAAACAGTTTCCGGACTTTAGCAGCAAATACTCAAAGTACCCTTTTAATTATATTGTAAATGTAAATCAATGCATTTATTGACTTACCAAAAAATGTAGTTATCTATCTGTATATATCGATTCAAATGGTTGTATTATTTTGTATCCCCAAACTTCAACTGCAGCTCACTGTTTAGGTTTGCATCAAAACGTGTCTGCATGGGGCGGGGGAGTGGGCTGGAGTGTGGACCTAGGGTAGCTTTGGTGTGGGGAGATACTAAACTATCTTGTCTTTGAGCATCATTCCTGTATTCAAGGAAAAACATTTTTGGTCATCCTAAAATTCTTAGCATATTAGCATACTTTTTTATTATACATATGAATATTTTTCATAACCAGCATACTGAATGTGAAATACAGTAGTAGTATTCCTAAAATGATAACCATTACATTTTCCCTTTGACTCTCTTCTCAATCTTTTTAGTTTTATGGTTTACTTTAATAATTTCTAGTGTAATATAAAAAAAGTATTTGTTGTCCCAGAAGCGTGCCAAAAAATTACATCCGTATGTCTGAAGGGGTAAGTAATTTTGAGCATCAGATTCATTATATTTGGCAACTGGCCTGAGGAGGAAATTTTGCAATCTAATTTGCCCATCGCATAATTCATATTAAGTCCTATCACATGCAAATGCTTTAAAAAATAAAAAGGATCCAGTCTTGCTGCGTTGTTCGTCGTGCCTACACACAAACCATGCACACAAAAATTACTCCACACATCTTCCCAGAGACTGGGGTTTTATCTGATGGTGAAATAATGACCCTCGTCGGTGTGTGAGATTTCTGATTAGCTGAACAGAAACAATCACAGCTAATTACCACCTGAAAGACAAAACCGCACTGATAGAAGATTGTTTTAGCCCTTTGGTGTACAAAAAGTGTGTGCGTGCTCAGCCCTTTGTGTGATTCTCTGCATGGTGTGTGTGTGTGGGCGGTGTGTGTGGTTGATTGTCCCCCAGAGAGCATGATAGAGCGTGGCAGAGACAGAGGCCGTGGCCGATTGCAGCAGGGCGAGACAGTAAAACCGCAAATTACACAGAGGGGATAGATGAAAGCAGAGACGGGAAGTGCTTATGGGGTATATTGACAGCCACTGTGTTGTTTCTGCAGCCCACCACCGGCCATTTAGAAGGGGGACTATATAACTCTGTCACACCGCTCCCACGTAACGGGAGTTTGTCCCCCTCACATACGTACATGCATCATCGCTTTCAAAGGAGGGAAATATGCGCTTTGCTTTTTTTTTAAATTTTTTTTATTAAATGGAAAGCTTTCTGTTTTTAAAATAAGCATTTGTGGCAGAGCATGCAAATATGTTTTCAGTAGGGGTGCCTCAGCTACCATGTGTAAGTGGGGTGTATAAACTGTGTCTGTGTGTATGGTAGTCCTTGGCTGGAGGTGTAGAGAGAGGCACCAAATATTGTCCCTTTATTATTGTTTATTATATTGTTTCATGTTCATGCACAAGCTATCACCCATTTCTTGTCTATCAGACCATATAATCGTCATGCCTATCTGGGTTTTTATTTTTATTTGGTTGTGTATATATATATATATATACTTTTTCTGTATTTGTTTTCGCCACAACTATGGCTTATAAGGTTTTTCTCCCAGCCGTCCTTGGATTAATTAATTTCCTCTCCGGCTGTCTAACGAGCCTCTTTTCTGCTTAATTAACATTAGTCTGGGCTTGTTTGTGCAGACGTGCTATTCAGGTCATGAATAAACTAGGGACTGGAACCGGTATCTTTCTGCACTCTGCGAATGGCCTAGCCCTTCCATATTCATCTCAGCTTATCAGATGCATTGCGGGTGTCTGTTTGTGCTTTGCTGTAACGAGTAAAGGAATGCTTTAAAACAATGATTTCTAAACCCGATTTGGAGTAATCGATGGTGCACTGAACTCCTTCAATTGACAAAGGATGTCTATTGGATTTCACGTTGTTGTCACACGTTGATGGTGTGTGTGTTTGTACGTGCACATAGGTGGGCTCTGAGACGCCAGAGAAGTTTATTTTTTTCCTTCTTTCTCACCACCTCAGTGCCGTAGCGCCCGTCAATTCCTATTAGCTAAAGCAGGCTGCATCATCAGCATAATGCAAGATGGTAGATTGTGGAGAAGGAGGCAGTCGTATCGCTTAATCAGAAAGAAAACCATGATCTAATTGTTTTCAGAAAGAGAGCGGGGTGATTAAATCTCATTGTTTGCCTTTGAGAAAAAGGGGGTGGGAGAGAGAGAGAGAGAGAGAGAGAGAGGGGGGGGGACGGACGGACGGACGGACGGAATGTATTGAAATGTGTTGTTCCCCTCCATTTTAGCTTGTCAGTGACAGGAATGACTGCGGGGCGAAACAAAGGCAGGAATGTAATGATTTTTTTAAACCACACCCCCTAAAATGGAGAAGGCAGTTCATAGCATAGAAATATGTTAAACCCTAAACAGAATGAAAAGTAAACATGGGTATTTCCTAAAACTAGATACAAAAATAGCCTATTAAATCAATAAAGTGTCATTCGTTAGAAATAATCCAATTAATATCACATTATTATATTATGAGTTGAACTAACTTGTGGTCCCCTTCCAAAACAAATCCCACGCCCCTTTAGGGGTGCTGCCTCACACGTTGAAAACATCTGCTACAGGCCAACAGGAACGTTTTGGTCTGCATGCTACCTTTAGCTTCTGTTAGCTTATGTTAGCTTCTGTGTTCTCTAGCTCAGTGGGGTCTTCTGGGGGCTTCTGTACCTTTATCTTTACCCCAATTATTTCACAAGCCAAAGTACCCCTTTAACCAGACCAAACAAAAGAAACATTAATTATATACAGTACATTGTCATGTATAGCCTGTAGTACCTTCAGGTACCAATAGGGGTGCTGTGTGTGTCTTTTAGGATAACCAGGGAGAACAGGACAGGAAGGCTTCTGGGTGTCTGCTGGACCATGCTGTGTGTGTGTGTGTGTGTGTGTGTGTGTGTGTGTTTGCCTGGCTGAATCATTAATTCTCTGAGTACATATATGTGTGTGTATTGTCTCTGTGCATGTGTGATGTACGTGTGTGTGTGTGTGTGTGGAGAGGGTGCAGACAACAGAAGTTGTTTTTGTATCTTTATGTGGCTGTTGTGTTTCGGTGTGTGTGTTCTGAGAGCACCTGCACATGTGCGTAGCAGAGATACACTGAGCTTATAGAGGCCCCTAGGGGCCACACACACACACCTTGACTATTATCCTCACGTCTTTCAATTATTTTGCATCTTCCCTCTCCCCTGGTGTCTCACTTAACACGGTTTCTTTCTCTCTCTCGATGTTCCTCTCCATGGTGCACCACATATCTCCTCCCATACATGCAGTACGATCAAGAGGTTATGTCACGCCAGTGTCACGCCCAAAATGAGGCAAAGACCACACATGGACTGATGTCAGTCTAAGACATGAACATACGGGAAGTGTTAAATGTTTGCTTCTGTCGTTCCAGAATCTGGCTCATTATTACACTTATATAGAGCTAGAGCAGCAAGATGATCATGTTCTGCAGCTTGGGTAGGATACATTTAGATTAGCTTTCTTCTAGCTTTGAGGCAGAACTTTAGTCACAGTTTCACAGAGTCCATTACGAAGCAAATGCGCATTGTGGTGGGTTGAATTAAAGTATGAACTCGGGTCAGTTTAGGGAAAAACACATTTGCTATAGCCTTACAGTAGATTAAACAAAGAACTGATGGAAAAAAAATGTAAGCAGCTGTGAGATTACATTTCATCCTCCATACTTCTCAGTATGAAATAAATTAAATTGAAAGACTTTAAAAGGGAATTCAATCATGTTTTTATTTTATTATAATTTTATAATTGCAGCCATGTGGGGTATAGCAGTCATTATGTTCATGCAACATGCACGCCCGTCATTGATTAACACAATTCTCTCATTGGCGGTGAAAATGAATAACACCTTTGTCAATATCGTTCAATTTCAGCGTTATCGCTCACAAAACAAACACTACACAATATTACACTCTGGAGTTTGGGTCAGAACCACGTAACGTTATTGCGAACGCACTATATACAGCGTGACTATTGGCTTGTCAACGATCGGTTGTTATAGAAGTGAAATGCAGCCGTTTGTGCTTTTCCATGTCGGTACATATGAGCCCCAAACGTGAGCGGCGGTTGACTGTCTCCTTCATCTGCACCTCCGGAAATCATTTGGCCACTGAAAGCAACAGCAACATGCCTGAGATTCCTAAATCAGTTTGGTGGTGTTACCTCTTTCCTAGGAGTAAATAAAAGTCACTTTTGTATAACTTACTTCCCTGTGGTCTCCTGGCAGTTGATGTCCCTGCTAAGACGTTTTAGTGTATCTGACAGTTTGGCGGTGACTGGCGGGTGGCTAAGGGGGGGATGCCAGGCGAGAGAGATGTGATACAATCAAGAAAAGTTTTTCGAATTGATAGGAAGTTGGAGTTTGAATATAGTGAAGAGAGCAATCGGCCAATTTAACAACTCTGTTGCTGTGAATCGTGCCTCGCAGACAGATATCAAATATGACTCTGAAGGGAAAAAAATAGCTTTATTGCCCACAAGCTAGCCTTAAGCTGCCTGCCTCTCCCATCACTGATAACGGGGCAAACATGCTCTGCTTAAGGATTTAAATGACTAAGATAGTAATGAAAACTCATGTTTACATCTGGGGCTCACGGGGAGTGTAATGAAACATGCAATCATAGCTGTATGTTATTGTAATAGTATGTCAGTGCCGTGGTCCTTCTCTTGTTGTGTTCAGTGTTTACCGTGTGTTCCAAGCCTGTTCTTTGTCACTGCCTGTCCTGTGTTTCCCAGTCTCGTTAGTTCCACCTGTGTCCTAGTTAATCATGTCTCATGTGTAACACCTGCCCCTCACTGTTGCTGTCCAACGGTCTGTCTGCCTGTTTTGTCTACCTGTGTATTTAATGAGCCCTTGGGGTTCCCACAGCCTTGTGTTGGTGCTTGTTCGTGTGGATGTACCTATAGCTGCGCGAGATCATCCTGATCTTGTGAGCGTCAGTATAATTTTGCTGTGAGAATCAGTCTGAAAAGCCCTGGAATCCTTATGACTGTGTCCGAGTAGCAACTGAACTTTACCAATCAGCGTCATGTTGATAGCTATATGGGCGTGGTTTAGGTTTAGTCTTTGTTTGACAGTTTTACAAACTGTTTCAATGTACGGCTCCCCGGATGGAGTTGTGACAACCGTCCATCTGGCATGTCAGGTTACTGTGTCCCTGCCTTTCATAATAAACGTGCATTTGTGAATGCTGCGTAACTACCGTGCGTTTGGGTCCACACCATTCATTCCAAACGCCGCGGGAATTTACTTTCCCATACGTATCCACCAAGTCACCTCAGCAAGAAGTACAGTAGTGTGGTCAGAACACATGATCACACTGTCCCTGGCTTCTGACACAGTTTATGTTTCCAGCAAGATGATCAATATTGCAATAAAACATCTGATTTACAGTATTGGTAACTAATCATGATGGGGAAGCGGGCATGGGGGTGTCGCAATACAAATCAAGGACTGTTTCTTTAACATTGACTTTTCAATAAAACACCCAAAACTAATTAAAAAGATAATCTTAAAATAGTTTTACGAACACACAGGAAACCTTCACAGGCCGCACCGTTTTTTTCCCCCAGAGCTCTTTGGCGCTGGTCTGTGCCGTTGTACGACCATTCAGTACAAACTGTCACATCGGATGTGCATACAACATGGAGGAGTCACAGATAACTTCCCCGTGGGCATATGGGAGGGCAGTTTCCATGTTTCTGTGTGAGAGAGAGATAAAGATAGAGATAGACAGGTTCTGTGGTTATTGACTATGACTTCTCACACGCCTACAGAACATTTTCAAACTGCCTGGCCAACTGACAGCTGTGTGACTATATTTAGATTTGTGTGTTGTTGCATCTGCCTTGCTTGGACATATGAATGAATATAAACAGCTGCTTCCCATGTGGATGTGATTAATCTGTCATTCTGTTGTTGTTGTTGTTGTTAGCATACGCAAGTTACTTTGTGTTAGCTCTGAGAGCCAGATTATTTGTTGACCTATGTGGGTTTAAATGGTTATTTATACACTATTGTGTTATATCTTTGAGAAAGGAGTGGGGATTAAAGGCTACATCTTGATAAAATATTCATAATACATGCATGTATGTTAACTAAAGTAATAGTCAGTTATCGCAAACTAAGCTAATGCATATTTTATCAAATTCACCAAATATCTTCTTGCATTTCACAAGTTGTCAGTTGTTAGTGGCGAACACCACTAACAACAACAATGCCCTCTAAGATTTGCAATGAGTTTCAATGTGTGGGGCAGAACTTCTAAGGGAGTTTGTTTTGATTTGCTCCAAAGCTCAGACTTGGCAAGCGTTCTCGAGAATGAATAACGAAAGTTTGTTGAGCTTTACATTTATAGATGTAAAAGGATAATATTTCACAGTAAGGTGTTGTAGGTCCCTGAGAAAAACACCGAACCCTAACTTCTCCCGGTGGTCCGATTGATGCATGGCTGACATCACAATCGGCATGTGGATGGGTGAATGAATGTGAGGTTTTCTACAGCCAGAGGGCCTTTTCCCAAATATGTCCGTGTTCCCGTGTGCTCTGTTGTCACGACGCATCATCGGCCCTTGGCGTCGGCGAAGTCAAAGGGCTCGGCGTCTGGAGTGTTTATTGGCGTTCGTCTTTAATTTTCATTTGGGCTCCTGTCACTCTCCGTGACGAGACAGCTGTCACTCTGACTCATGATCAGTTTGGCCTCGCGGGACGCGGAGAGGTTGTTTGGGCCGCGGAGTGTAGTGTGTGTAGTGTGTGCTGTGCACGCACTGTGTGTGTGTGTGCGTGTGTGTGTATTTCTGTAGACTAAACAGCAATCATTGAGGCTGACTGTAATTAAAAACCAATACAATTAGTTCCACAATAATGTATTAATTATGTTTGAACTATTGCATTCCACCACATGTGGCTACATACACAAAGGCTTCAAGGGCTTAAAAGATCTTATTTACTTTTACCTAAACGTGTGTGTGTGCGTGTGTGTGTGTATGTGCGCACGTGTTTGTGTGCGCGTCTTTGCGCCTGTGTGCGTGTATGTGCTTACGTGCATGTGTGTGTGTGTGTGTTGCCATGTTTGTGCCTGTGCACGCGGGCATGTGCTTAAAACATCAGGTCTGCTCTACAGTACGTATGCGCGCATATACGGTTTCTCAGTAGCCAATCACAACGCGAGGATCCTGCGCCGGCTAAGGCGATGATTTCCTGGTTGCTTCCCCGCTGAGTTACCTGCCTGTCAAAGTATAGACGCGGTTGTGCAGCGGAGGGCCACTCAATACACGACCGGCCAGGGAAAGGTTTCATAGCACTGTGAACATGAGATATGACTAATCACTGTTACACGCTGCTCGACTATTCTGGGCCGAGCCAGCCTATATCGCTGCATAATCAGCCAGAGAGAGAGAGAGAGAGAATGAGAGAGAGCGGGGGAGAAAGATATATAGCGGTGGAGAGAG
>JAODUH010001752.1:0-35656 GCA_027564835.1 Typhlichthys subterraneus | reverse complement strand
GAAGCCTGCTAACGAACCCATTCATATGAATCAGGTGTGTTGGAGCAGGGAGAGATCTAAAACATGCAGGACACCGGCCCTACAGGACCAGGATTGCCCACCCCTGCTATAGCATGTTAGCCTAAACTGAAGCTGCTGTTTGACTTCGCCGCATGAAACCGTCTGGAGAGATTGGAAACTGAGGTGTTTCAGGCCGGTAAATCTAGTGTGTTGCCAATCAGCGTCGTAGTTTAGCTACGGGCGTGGTTTAGGTGTGACCTAGTCCACTTGAAAAACACTCAAGAGTCAAAAACGGCTAGAGATTATACAAAATATCAGTTTTATTAGAATTTATTAGAAGAGCAAAGGCTTTTCACAATGGAACATATGTTTCACTCTTCTCTACTGCAAGAGTGGAAAACAACAGATTGCTGGTTCACAGGTTCATCCGATTACATGCTAATTATTCTTTTGAACGTGCCTGCCCTCTTGAAACAGTTTGAATGGATGGCTTCCCAGGTGGATGTGTCTTACACAGACACAGATATCTGGCCTGCCAGGTTATCCGCATGTAAGCCTAACCATTGATATGAATTAACAGCACTTCATTAGCTTGTCTGATTACACAAACTGTACTAATCTCAGCTATAACAACATGATAGAAATAGAAACGTTATCAATCCCGATGGAAAATTAGGCAACCAGCATCTTATACAGCACATGCAGAAACACAAGCAACAACAACATTCTGTGAGCAGGGCAGCATCACGCCTCATAGTCAAGTCAATGTAACCCCGCCATCGTAGAAGGAACTGAATAGCCATATGGCCAGGGGGACAAAAGTCTTCCTCAGTCAGTCTGTGTAACATGCCTGAGCCAGCACAACATTAACAATAATTCAAGCATAGTCTTACTGAATAATAAATATAACTGTATCATCTGTATATTAAAACAAAAATCGAGACAGCTCAGAGATGAAATACCCATGGTTAACATCGCTACATTTCAGTGTAGTTTACTTCTAAAAGATAATCGTTTAAAGTGTGGTCTGAGCTCGGGGAAAACACACAGAGAGGTAAATGACAATTAAATACTGGGACAGGAGCCAAAACCACCAACAGTGAGGAAGAAGACTCATTAAAGCTCTGCCACACACTGTTAAAATAACCACATTATATTGACACTGTACACATACACACATCAGACTCACATACTAAGCAATGTGCTAATGGAGGACCTCCTAGTTCAACACATGCTTAAAATCTAGGGGCTATACATCAGCCACTCATACACAAACCCTCGCTCATTAAAGTATAAAGGTTTATTACACTTTAATTGCCGAGCCAACTCCACTTAAGTGTGAGGTATATCTCACAATGTATCACAGTAGATAATGGGTTACATGCTCATACACATCGTACGGGGGCAGACACAACCATTAGAATAGTACACTAAGACACCTTTCTTTATCAAAGCTGGGCTAAAACAAAACAAAAAATAACCCTGCCATTAAATCGCCCTTCACACTAAAATCATGTCAAAAACATAGTGCGCCCGCTGGCAGAGCTGGGGGACATGGAGCAGTGTCTGGTGTAGCCAGTACTCTGTTAAGGTAGACAGGGCCAGTGTGTGTGCATATTTCTCTCTGTTTCTCTGTGACTTCATCTGGAGCCATACATTTCTTCACCACTCACACAAATAGCCTCACTCTCCGACTTACCTATAACTAGAAGCTGGTTTTACCATTTGCTAGCAGGACATGTTACATTATGAGCTAGATAATGTGTGCATGTTTAACATCAATTCCAATAAGTTGCAACAGCGCATGTAAACACCAGACTCAATTAGGTGACAACCCATGTAAACAGGTAACCCGAAACCCAATCGGGAAGATTCCATTCGGAAAGACAGAAAAGTGTCCATGTAAACCCAGGTAGTGTGGTTTTTCTGTGAACCAGTTTCCTGGCCTAGCTACATTCGGTCAGGGTATCAGGTAGGTAGGACCCAAAAATGCATGACACAGGGCTAGCAGTGCTCATAGGTTTAATAACAAAAACCCAAGCAAAAACTGACATATGCACTACTGACACACAAGGAAAATGACAATGAACTGACAAGGACAGACTAACACAGACTTACTAACACAGGACAGGCCATTGGGCAGGGAATAACGAGGAGCAGGTGAAACTAATCAACAATTAACACGAGGCAGGCAAGCACAGGGCGAAACAGACCAACAGAACACACGGAAATAGACAGACAGGCAGAAACAGACAGAAACACGATAGAAGACAGGGCACGATGGCATCATGGCAGACCGTGACACATTCTGTGTAGTGTACAGTGACAAGATCCCCCAAACCCCACACCTAGGTTACTGCCAATGGCGATAAAGTCCCGTACCGGCCCTTAACATGTTTGCTGTGGGAAATTCTCTGCCGAACAGAGAATGTCAGCTATGTGACAGGAGATATGGCCATATCATATCCTGCATGTAGACCACACAAGCAGAAACAACAGTGGTGGCTTAGATAGGATTTATCGCCCGACATCATTCAGAAAATAACAGACAGAAAAAGCGCTCAACGTTTCCAAACAATTCACTTTTGGTGAAATTGCTCCCATAATGCTCTCCATGTTCCCCACTCTCAAGCACCACACTGCACCTATCTGTTTAATGATAGGCTGGTAGACTCCCTGCCGACCTCCCAGCAACCCCTGGGGCTTACTACCCACACTGCACCTCTCCTCTGAGGACTATCAGTGACAGTAATGTGACCCTTCAAGGAGTTGGTGCCATTGTGGTGCCACCCCAACCCTTCACACTTGAAATATGAAGCAAAGCTATAAACCACTTGTTTTATCACAAATAAAAAAAAAATATTTAACAATAAAAAATGTACCTCCTCACAGGAACATACTACATAGAGCCTGGGCAATATTTTAGAAAGCCAATATTGTCTCCTGATATTGGTGTATATATAACAGATGTATTAACACCTATGTGTATTTTGTCCATTATACAGTATTCAGACAATTACTGCACTAATGCTAGAGAAAACCGTAGGTGTCTGTTTCCATTGCGTGCAGGTGTAATACTACTACTTTTGCTTACTTATTTTCTTTGCTAAATCTACTGGAATCCACGCCAGAGAGTATTTTTCACAAACATTTTAAAAAGTGAATATTGTGGCAGATACAGTACATCGTAATTGGATGTGTTTACTCCCAAAATAACAGTATCATACCCATCGGTCGGCCGTTAAATCTCACACACTCCTCTCATGTGGCTACTGTAACTAAACATGGCGGCACTTATCTACGGTCGCCATGGCGTCTGTGCCTGTCAGTCAAAGGGTGCGCGACTCTAAGGACAAGAGAAATGCAGCGATGCCTCTCTCTCTCTTAACTCGTAATCGGCCTTCATCTGCCTCAGTGGGAGTGCCTGTCCATGACGTTGAGACAGAATGACAGCTTTACTCCTCAGATATCTAGCACATCTCCATTATGCATTATGTAAGCCCCATTGTAAAGACTGTTACCAATATGTTACCTTTCTTTGCATCTGTTTAGTCCCTTCTTAGATACTGTAACATTAAAGGTACACAGGTACCCAGGACACCTTGTTTCAGCCTAATTTCTCTATTGAAGTTTGTGCCCAAACGGTAGATTGTGTAAGCAGCCTATAAACTATTTAGGGGACGAAGCAGACTTAAGTGCCCACCACTCAGCGCTGAAGCGGGGGAGGGATAGGAGCTGAGTTCATACGTCATACCAGAGCAACATGTGTGTTTGCATTGCATATAAAACAATATTATGACTTCAAGGTGGCTGAGGGAGACACACCCACACACACACACATGCACGCGCGCAGCCTACCTGCTGAGCTGCTGGTTGTTCTTGTAGATGCCTATAACAGAAGGAAACAAAAAAAACATTATGGAAGTGAAGTGAAAAACACGCGCGTACGCACACAGTACTTTATTAACAAACACATTGAATGTAAGCGTTTCAATCAAATTTCATTAAAAGTAGTGTTAGACAATTGATGCAGACAATGCTGTTTTGCTTTAGTTAATTTGATCTTGTTAACGTCTCAAACTATTACTTTCATCTTATTTTGAGTACAAGTGCCATTTCCCACTATAGTTTTCTGAATAAATTAAACTGATTAAATCTGATCGATTGATTATGATTGATGCACAAGTCACAGTTGTAATCTGAAGCCGTAGAGCAGCCAACCCCAGTGATTCACCCAGAGGGAGGTGTGCGATCTTTGTTCCCAAATTGTTATTGTTAATTACAAAACAATGCTTGTTCCAAGACAAATGGAGTGTGTATTGAGCATATTCCCACTAAAGTCCAGGATTCCCTGGTGATTAATGGGGTTGAAGGGGTTAAACCTGAGAGTTGCCCACTGTGAAGAAATACCACTTTTTATTTTTGGATATGAAGGCAATGTTCAACCTGGTGGCTTTACACTCTGATGTGTGAGACATCAGATGCCTACTGTTTGTGTGTCAATCCGAGGAAGTACTAATAATACTCTCAAAACCACGCCCACCGGGAGGGTAACCCTTCTCGGTGCTCCATTGACTTTGCATTGCGTTACGCTAAGCTAACATCATTTCTGACTGCTACCAAAAATCTAACATCTTCCTAAAAGCTGTTGAGTGGCAGGATGCACTACCCACAAGGTACAAACCCCAGAACGAAGTGTTCATAACCTGTTAAAAACGTTGTAGAGAAGAACAACAGGAGACCAAACTAGGCCTAGACAGGCACAAACGGTATTCCAAATGTTTTAACTGGTAAAATATGTTTTTTCACCATGCTAAATGATTATTTTGTCACGCTATGTCAACCAGTCACTGACCACACGTAGGCATATTGAGTATCAGGATCTCACAGTTGACCTATTTTTCCCTGATAATGCCCCTTGATGCATGTGTGTGCTTTTCTCTTCTCAAAACCTTGATGTTTTTGTTTGACAGGTTGCAAACTTAGTTCTGGCTTCTTTACCAAGCCGGTAGTGCATCCTGTCACAAAACAGCTTTTAGGTAGGTTTACATTTTTTGGTAGTAGTCAGAAAAGACATTAGCTTAGCTTAACGCAATACGTAAATGGAGAGCTATGGAATGTTTGCCCCCCGGCATGGGCGGGACTTAAATGTGCTCTGTCTCTATATGTTTATAAACATTGTTTGTATATCGTCTTCCAAACATGCAGACCTCCATTAGGGCAATACTTATATTTATTCTCAAGATCTACAGTCAAAAATGCAACTGAAATACAGGTACTTTGTGGAATGTTTACACAGGAAATTCAAGCTTACATTTTTCATTTGAAAATCTCAGTAAACTCAATATTTCCAAATCAATTTAATCAGTTTCTCAATAACAGAATATTGATGATTTGTAACATGATAAATGGACAGTATGGCCAACTGATACTGTAGCAACATACAGCCAATACTGTACAAGTACATATACTGTATTCATACAAATACTGTACTGTGTACAGTATAGTGAGTCCATAGACGATACCACCTTTGTAGTTCTACTGAGACCTTATTTAGCCAATTGGCATCATTCCCTTTATAGAAAACATACAAATGGAGTAATGACATGGAATTATTGATATTTATTTTGACAGGGAGGGTCTTAGAGTCACTAGGTGTAAAGTAGAGGTGCATGTGTGTGTGTGTGTGTGTCTGTGTTTATACAGTAGGGTGCCCATTGTATTTCATTAAAGAGTTTCTACAAATAGAATTTGAAGTAAAACAAATTTGGAGCAGGGGCAGAACAGTGTGTGTGTTTGTGTTGTGTGTGTGTGTGTGTGTGTGCGTGCGTGTGTGCGTGTGTCTGTGTGTGTGTGTGTGTGTGCATGCACGCATGTGCATGTCCGTTTAGACAGCTGTGCTTTATCAGTCACAGTTTGGGGGAAAATAAACCCACTCCTTAACATCGGTCTGATCCCACGGCCCCTCATGCTCAGAGTACCTACACACACACACACACACGCATTCCTTTTGAAAAGCTCTTGACATACTAAATTGGGTTTGTTTTGTTGTTGCTTTAACACACCATGCTATTAGCCTCATTTGTGTTCAATACACATACTAATATAGTACTGACTGTCTTCTATGTATTATATTGTTTATTGTGTCAATGTCTCTAGGCGGTAAATGTGAATATGTGAAGTGTTTATTTGCGGTGTGAATAAACGGTAAGATGGTAAGACACTGTGCATTGGCCGGTTATGGAGATGACCAAACTGTTATCGGGGAGTGGATTAGTGGAGGTCTTAGGGTTAAGAGAGACAAGGTCACACCTATGACCTTGAACCCTTCTGCAGCTACATCTGCAGGGAGAGCTACCAGCACAGATGATACTGGGACAGGTATGTGGTTACATCACCAATGAATATGTGCGCGTGTGCCAACATGCAGTTACAGTATGCTCCATCAGTCATCATTCAGAAAAATATGTTCTGTGTGATTCAGCTACCAAATTAATCAACTGGTGATGAATACAGCCAGCGGGCAATGCTGGCAGGCTACTATAAGGCATACATCATCATTACTATGAAATATTTTCCCCTACGACAAATATCCAAACATTAACTAAGTTAGGTTTTCAGTGCTGATATTTTAGACTCAGTGAACTACAACCAAAAGGCAAACGGTAAGTTTCCAGATGTATCTCCTAGAATAGCCCTTCATGTCTTTGTTATTCCGCGTTGGTACTTGAGTGTACAGTAACGTGAAAAATTAGACATTTCGCACAGAAACATAACCTCCAAGAGGAACTAACCACTAGGCAAACACATTTAGTGGAGGAAGTCTTAAACATTTTTTTACAAATAGGCCAAAGTGCTGTAAATGTTTTACATTACTAGTTCCAAAAAAAAGTGCTAATACAAAATGATGACAGGACATACTCTATGCCTATTGCACTGCTAATAAACAGTTTCCCACTGTACTTCCTTGCATAGCTTTACAATGGTAACCTGACATGCCAGAGAAATTGTTGTCACATGTTCATCTGGGGAGCTACAATGAATCTGTTAGTGAATGTCAGGTACTTTCAAAAAAATACTTGGCAGTTGATTAGATGAACAATCTGGTCGTTTTCGTGTTTAGGTGTGCTATCCGCACACCTAAACCATGCCCGTATAGCTATAAACACGATGCTGATTGGAAAGTTCAGTTTCTGCTCGGACACATTCAAAATGATTCCTAGGCTTTCCAAACTGATTCTCACGGCGAAATTAAACTGAAGCTTGCGAGATCAGGATGGTCTTGCGAGGTTAGTACAACAGCACCTCTCTCAACCAGATAGACGGTACCTGTAGCGGTAATGTTGTTGTGTGCAGCAGAGCACAGTGACCGACGTGTCTCTATGGCTCCTGGTCTCTACGGCCTTCACCCTCCTCCACGTATTTACATTACAGCAGGCAGCATGCATGCAGGACACAAGCCCAGACAGAAGACGGAGAGGGTGAGGCCGGAATACAGCCACATACACACACACAGAGTTCTGAGACGATGTTTGGTTAAAAAATAGAAAGGGAAATGAGAGTAAAAGTGTCCATGGGTCATTATGTTCAACAAAATAGCAGTGTAAAGAGGGCATATGAAGACTAAAACGCCATAAAAGCAAAATAACATGTTTCAGGCCGAGCGTTTTGGATGGGAAGAGCCTCTCCCAAAACAACAACTCGCTGACCGCAATTACACAGCGCTAAATTCTGTGTCTGAGCTTTGAGGTTTTCCTCAGCCATCCAATGTATTGAGTTTGTAGGGTGCTGCGTCTGAGATGACTCATCAACTCTGACCAATCAGAGCGTCCTACACAAGGCTGCATGCACGCCCGCATTATACAATGGGCCTCATGGGCCCAGGCCCAGGGGCCCTTGCACATTTGGGGCCCAAGCGAGGGGAAGAATTTTCTATTTCAGATAAAGATAATTATGTATAACCAATAAAAAGTATGCTGATATATTTTTATGTTTAAATAAAATATAATTGGTCAAGCGCAGGTGTGGAAAGCACGTAACAGCCAGCTCAAAGCTTAAAATAACCTTGCGCTGAATCGAGCTGTGTGTGGGAGTAGTCGTCTAGTTCAAAATGAGTGTAGTTAACACAAACAAAAAAGAGATGAAGAGGAGAGACTTCATTAAGACGTGCCATCTATTGATATCAGGAGAATCAGGGTGAAGAAGGTGTGGAAGATGAGAACAAGCTAGTAACCATGGACCTGAGGAGGCCAGTGTGATCAGCCCAGCAGAACCTGAGGCTAGCTGTCTACTCCGTGACGACGCTGATGCACTGAGTCTTGCAAGGTGAGTGCAGGCACAGACCAAGGAAGCCGCGGAGGTTTAAGTCCAAAGAACGAGCGAAAGAGACAATCAATAGGGAACAAACCATCATGGACAGAACAGACCGACAAGGTAACAGATAAAGCCACAACTGGCAGCAGGTGATGGTGATTGTGATCACTAGCATGTGTGACAGGGAGTGTTGGAGGGAGAGCAGGCGCAGGTCAGTGGCTAAAACGCCGGCGAGGAGGAGCGGGGGAGACGGGCGCTCGGCCCTGCAGTTCCGGACATTCGGACATTACACATACACAAAACAGTTTTTTTTTTTTTTTACGATCGCTAGGACGCATTTTTCTATATCTTTGATCCAGTTCATAGTGTCATATTTGGTATAAGACTACATAAGGCCTACATATGCTGTAGGCCTACATAATACTATATAGGCTACTGTATTATAGCATTAAGAGCCATTTGATTCTGTGGCCATTTTTAAAAAACACCCAAAGACGCACCTTTTTAGTCAAGCTTTTAATTAGCAACATTTAAAAAAAAAAGTTTTTAATATACTGTATGTCACGATTTACTTTATGTTGTGCTGTGTTGGATTTTAATTGTTTTCATTACATCTACTATACAGCACATTGAGACCCATTGTCTGCAAAGATGCTCTATAAATAAACTTTATTTACGTACTTACCTAATTACTACTACCCTCATAAGCAATGTTTTCTTATGTCAGTATCTTTTATGAATCAAACATAAGCACACCCTTGGATATTAACTTAAAGTGTAACTGCACCTAAAATTTGTTGTTTGAGCTGTAAACTAAGTAATAGGACTGATCTGTGATGAGACACATCAATGCTGGTGTTAATATTGACAACATTCCTGTTTTATAAAAATCTGCATTTTATGGGCTGAAGCCTGCATGATCTACACGTCATATCCGGTAATAAATCACCCCAGAACCTGGCTGGTTTCCAACAGTACACTCCGTCCGCTCATACGTCATCAAATTAAAATGTTAAGGGGGTCCACCTCTCAGCCCCTCCCCTCACTCAAGGGGAGGGGCTCCAAAGTTGTAGTGGGTGGAGTCAGGCTCAGAGCTGGGGTGCAGTTACATTTTAAAATGAAGTTCAAGTATAAATCTAGGATATATATTTATAAATCAGGCCCCAGATCACTTGATTTAAGATTCATTTGAAGCTTATCAAGTAAAATGGTATTACTCTGAGGGCATCTTCTTCTTAAAGAAGTGTAAAATTGTAAAAAGATGAATTATTTGCTTACTTTTACAGTGTGTTCTTTGCAAAGGTATGGTCATTCTGGATTGGTACATGTAATTATATTAATTAATTTATTGATTTAACTGATTGTACTGTTCTTACAATTCCATTTGGATTCTGATTCAGGGTTCTTTGGGTATAGCACATTGAGTAAAGTGATTCTAGACATCAAAGCAACATGCTGCTAATGTCCTGCAGTAGATGTGCCCCAACCCCTTCCAGGCATGCATACTATGTCTAGTGCATTATGCTAACAACCTATACGGTCCAAGCTTTATATACGTCCACTTCTAAACCAAAGTGACTCAAGACTTCATACCATGGAAGTGATCATTGGAGACGTATTCTAAACACATTTGTCAGAAGCAATGGAAGTGAATGGTGGATGAACACAACCGTGAGGACGGTCGGGCGCCCCACAAACAAAGGGTTCGTCTATGACAAAACGTCAGCCTGTATGTGCGCAGACAATATACACAACAGAAACAAAATTCCTCAAATACTGTTATAAATGTTCACTCTCACTCCCCTCCACTGCCCTGCCCCCCCCCCCCCCCCCCCCCCCCCCCCCACACACACACACACACACGCACGCACAGAACAGTGCCTCACCCTGGTCCGCCGGGCGTGGAGGTGTGTGGGGGAGGAAAGGGAAGAGCGGGTCAAGGGTCTGCTGCGGGTCAAAGGTCGTGAGCGCCGTCTGCCCCCCTGATCGAGACTCAGGGATCGGCTCGCCATCCTGGCCGCAGGCACATTGTCCTGGGGACACAGAGACATTAGAATACAACACAGTCTCCACTATAGTCTCTACTATAGTAGAGACTATATAGTAGAGACTATAGCATGATAGTCAGTGACGAGAATAACATTATGTTTAGATCCCGTTTGCTTTGCGACACAAAGTACAAATATAGTGTTTGACTATTTAAAAGAAACTTCTACGAGTCAAGAAAGTCTCTACAAGAAAATATGTAATTAGTAAGACTACAAACCCCACACAACTAAAGTCACACACACAACTAAAGATGTGTGTGTGACCTTATAGTTTAACAACAAACTGCAAAGCTCTTGACTTGAACAATTGTCTTTTATATAGACACACATCATATGTGTACTTTGTGTCACAATTCAAACGGGATCTAAAAATAATTATATTCTCGCCGTTGACTTGACTACCATACATATTTTTTACTAAGGTCCCATAACACGGAAGTGACTTCGGCTCTCACTAAAAGTCTCCACTAAAAGTCTCCTCTATAGTCTCCACTAATAGTCTCCACTAAAGCTCTCCTCTATAGTCTCCTCTATAGTCTCCACTATAGTCTCCACTATAGTCTCTACTATACAGTAGTCTCCACTATAGTCTCCTCTATAGTCTCCACTATTTTCTCTACTATAGTCTCCACTATAGTCTCCTCTATAGTCTCCTCTATAGTCTCTACTATACAGTAGTCTCCTCTATAGTCTCCTCTATAGTCTCCACTATAGTCTCTACTATACAGTAGTCTCCACTATAGTCTCCTCTATAGTCTCCACTATAGTCTCCACTAATAGTCTTTATTTACTATATAGTAGTGTATCTACCAACCCCCTCGTTAAGTCCAACTGCACTCCACTGGCTCTGCTCTGGTTCCCGTAGCGACCAGCGGTAAGAAGCCGCTGGTAGTAGCTGTGGAGTATCTGGGGGATTGGACACTCTGATGTCTGCTTTTATCTAAACCCCCATCCACTGCTGTGCCTGTGTCACAACAGTGGGAAGTCCGTCATTGTTTGACCTTGTGAGTCAGATTCAATCTGGACAGACTGCAGCGGGAAAACTGCCCCAAATGATTCCCGCTCTCTCTCACACACATACGGTAACACTATCACTATCACGGCTTTCTCTATGATGTCAAACACGCATGTGTGTGTGTGTGTGTGTGTGTGCTGCCAAACATGGGCAAGTGTTTAAGTGTCTTTGTGTATGTAGGCTACTCTAACATGGAGGTGTGTGTGTGTATTTGTGTGTGTGAAAGAGAGGATTGTATGGCTTTAACTCAGTAAACAACATGTTGTCTTTTTTTGTTTCGTGCCGCCAGTCATGTCTCAAAGTGTGTTCACATACTGCGACACACAACGGCCCTTCATCATACATACAATGCCTGTCTGTCTGGAGCATTCTTTCTGTGACCCTGTAGGCATGTGTGCGTCGTAAATGTCACTGTTATTATAATAGTGTGGCTTGCCTCTGTTGGCTAAGGCCTTAAACGGAATATGGTAGAAAACTAGCTTTGTGTGCAGAATTAATCATGTGTGAAACACCAGTGAGACAATGTTCCTCTGAGGGTACATACATGGCCGCTGTGTTCAACCCCAGCTTTCCCCCATACAGAGTGTCTAGGCTCACCAAGATAGCAACATGACAATGAAAAAGCCACTATCATGAAATTAAAGAGTGTAACCCTAAACTGAAAGCTATTTTCATGTGCACTGGGAACGTGTTGATGTTTTTGTTGATTGATTATTTCCCGCTGGTACTGCATGCATTAGTAACCACTGGTGGATCAACCTAAATATATTAGATAAGGAATGAGTAAATCCCGCAGGGGAAAATCCAGCGATCAGAAAAACCCTGGCATTCACTCATGCTAAGCTAGTCACGTTGAGCAATGTGGCTTACTTTCATTTTATTAGCAAAATGAAGAGGTTTACATTACGGGATATCATTTCATTATAGGACTGTCAGCGTAGTAGTAATACAGGAAGATATTAGAGATAATGAATTAGCAATGCCCTATTTCCTCATTAGGATGTTTTTGGCATGACCAAGGACAAAAGCAGTTTGTGTGAAAAGACAGTAAGAAAGTCATTAGATGGAATCTTCTAGATTTCACAAAGTTTTTTATCGTTTACCTACTTCTATGCGCGTGTGTGTGTGTGTGTGTGTGTAAATAAATACATAAATAAATAAACCATCATTCAAATTTGGTATAACAATTTAGCATTGCTATATTAATTTAATAACTAATCAGATATGACATTTAAGTCGTGGTATGAACACTGATTTCACAAAGGCAAGGTTATTTCTATAAATCTGATCTAATTATTCTATCCTAGTCCTTGCCAATTAGATCAAATTCTCCAAAATTATTAGATATAAAAAACGAAATGCGAAGAATTCCTCTTTGTTTCCTTTGAGCTGGCCTGCCAGATATTTGATTGAGATTAGCTCCATTTATTACTGGCTTTTGATAAGAATTCCTGAAGCAGTAAAGTTGTGTGCTGTTGGTTTAAGGGAGTTATTTCAGGCAGACTGATTTGCACTTGGTAAAGGTAATGGGCGGGTTGGAATGTCATGTGAGTGTACAGCACAGAGCATGGCATTGAGCTAGCCAATACATATATCTCACATCCAAAAAGTATGCTTAAATAAACCCCTGATGATAACATAACAATAAGATGGAATGAATCTACTCGGCACTTGCAATCCACGGTTTCTGAGGGATTATTTTGGCGATTCCAGCTGGATCGCAGACAAGGCACCAACATCCAGATTTATAAAAAAGCTTTAATGATGGAAAAACAACAGGCTTGGAAACCCTCCAAACTATTATTCTTAATTAATCTGTCCCATATAGGCAGGGAGACTGCAAGCATGGCAACACATTCCCCCTGACTAGGCTAACTGGCGCGCGTGTGTGTGCGTGCATGCGCGTGCGTGCGTGGTATGCCACAAGTTAGTGGTAAGTGTTGTGTGTGGCCTACAATGCTCCATCCTAGGCCACGTTTTCATTATTTTCATTTAACAATATTGCAACATTCATATTTAGACTTGAGGAATGTCACAATCAACTGCAATCAATCAATTTTAGATCATTGGGAGTAATTAGCGCCTCATACCTATACCCTTGATACTGTGTATTTATACTTGCACGTATTACAACACAGTTGTCACAATGCTGGCACAATGCACAGTGCTCTAACAAGCCTGTATCCACAACAAAGCTCGTCCAAATTAAGAGTGGCTTAGCATCAAGGCTGGGATGGGGCACCGATCTTTAAAAGGTACACTCCTTTGATTGATTTATTGTGTCCCCAGCAGGACAAACTTCTACCCTATCTTGCGGTGTATAGAATACCTTATAGCACTCAAATAATCCATACCCCCCTTGATTATCATCGGTCTGGAACGGCCTATGTTTGTCTGTACCTAGTTTTGTTCTGATTCTGTTAACCTTTGTTTTCCTGTTACTTTCTCGGTTGTGCTTCATAGTTGATAGTTTCATTAAATTACTTCCACCTGTTTCTGTTACAGTAGTCTTCCCCACTGATTTGATTATTGGCTTCACCTGTGTTTACCCCTCTGTATAAACCAGGGGGGCGGGGTCTGACTCTAATCTTGAAGCAGCTGTGACGTGTGGCGACAGGTGGTACTGCAGCATATAGGACCAATAGCAATACACACACCATTAATAAATTAATTATCGGTTTAACTGTTCTGCAAAAGATTTTTCAGGTACCACACGATTACTATATAATAATATACTAACTAATAATATACTAATAATATTCTCTTGGGGCTTATGTACGTATATTTTTTCAAACAATGTTAATAAGCCAGTTTGGTCGAATATTTGTCACGACGTAAAGATCATGTGACATAGTCCTATGCTAGTGCATGCTGATGCGCGTGCATTTCTCGTGCACGAGCAACAGCCGGCGTATTAGCGAGCACGACACCCATCATACTTTCAGTGTAAATGCTAAATAAAAAAATAAAAAACATGCTTACAATAATAACAGGGTCTAAAACAAAAACTAAAATTCCTGTTGTATTTTATGTTGTACTACGGTGCAAACGCACAAGGTTTTGGGTCGGGAACTCCAGTTGCAGGTTGTAACGTAATCGCCTGTTTGTACTGTGCATCTGGCATTAGAGCCACTTCAACAATATGACGCTACTCTTAATTAGAATCTCGTACTTCACTGCGACAATGAGCAAAAAGTAATTAATTGCGAGACGCTATTTTCTTCCCTGTGTCTATCTATTAATGTAGAGTGTAGGGTTATGGTATACACCCATATGTCATTGCTCCTTGTCAGGATTTACACTACTATGTGTCTACTCCCTGGACCATGAATACAAGCTTCCTTGTTATTTTAATTCAGCTCTGTGTTTGTGTCGTGGAGTTGTATCCACTCTCCTATTTACCAGCATCACATTCTCTATTGTATTCTTCTTATTAAAGTGATACTGATGTTACCATTCAGTTATTACCGTTTCCAGCTGTCGACAAATGTATTTGGATAAATGGTCTGCTTAATGCTGTCAAAGAGGGAAACTGGAGGAGGGACCTAGGGTGGAGCAGATCTTCTGGCTCTTACACTGTTAAAGGTATAGTCAGATATTGCAAGCGAAATGTAAGCGAAAACACTTTTTGGCAAATTTGCCAAATATCGCCCAATAATATAATACGGCATTATATCCTTTCCTTTCGTAAAGGATGATCAGTGTACCCTATGCTAAAGGACACAAGAAAGGAAGCATTGAAGCACCTTTCCTTAACAATAATAAAATTCAAACAGCTCATGGCTGTGGCCTAGAAACTTCTGGGTCATTCATTCAGTTAGGAAGGTTCCATAGCGAAAAAGACTATTCGGATGCAGCCACACAGTGCATTGCATTAGGTTTGACTCACCATGGAGGTGTGCTCCTCCATGCTCTGGGCTCCTGCAGCATCCTGCTTCAGCTGGGCCATGGAGCCACACACAGTTGCCACAGCAACCTATGGACACACACACACACATAAACACAACAAAGAATCCTCTGTGATATTCAGCCTTGAGTCAGACAGTGTCTCTCTCTCTCTGAGATTATAGTCTGGGAACCCTGGTCACTTTATTGTTCAACCAGCCACCCTGCTGGTGGACCAATCAGGGTGGATTAAGCGTGTTTCAAAATAGTGGTAGAGCTAGATGAAGTGATACAAACACTTGTGGCAATGCTGTTTGGTTAAAGGCTGTCCAATAGTTTCTAAATTAACCAGAGGTTAAGTAAGAGGAAACAAATTCCCAATGGTACCCAATGGTACCCAATTGACCAAGTGATATTGGTCCTACCAGGCTATTGCAGGTGCCTGTTTAACCCAGTCAGGGGTACCCACTGTACCCCTGACTGTTTAGGAGGAAATGTTTTATATGCATTATTGGAGAACAAGTAGGGGACGATTATATGTAACATAATGACAGCCAGAAAAATGCTATGTATCGGTCACAGTTTATTCATCTTTGGAGAGTCCGTTTGAAATGGTAGATTAGTAATATGTGTTCCTCCAGAGGCAATTGACTTAATATCTACCGTTTAGGTATTAACTGTAACCGTTATGGAAATCAAACTGCATTGTGGGTACACAGATAGCACTACTGGGTACTAGGCTGCGAAATGCTACAGTACATGGTGTGTTATGTCACGTGTGTCCGGCCCGTACACGCCAACCGTGCACGCCAGCCGGTGGTGGTGGACTGTGTGAGACACACGTGCTGAAACTTGACTGGCCTTTCAGGAAATGAACAGACTGCTTTGTTTAAGGGCCCGCTCGCCAATCCCAGAGTCCAAACACAGCCCCTTCACTGACACACACACACACACACACACACACACACACACGCACACACACACACCCTTATGTCGCCCCCATGACGATGTTGACCATTTAAAAAGCGCCTTCATTAACAGTGTGGCAGTTAAGACACTTCCTGTGTGTTGCGGCCCCCGTGCCTCCAGATTCCTCCACACAGGAACACAGAACACAGTCTGTGTGCTGCTATTTTTACCCTGGGGGGAGAGGGGAAAATACCAGGAGCTTGTGTGGGGTGGGGAGGGGGTTATTCTAAGGCCTGACGGACCGCAAGCATGCACACACCGTGGCACATGAATGTGGCAGTGTGGACACAAATGTGCACGTACACACACGCGCGCGCTGTCAAAGTACTTTCAAAGTTTATGAAATATTAATGCCTTTTTCACGCAACACTCGCAGAGTAGAAAGCTTTTAATGCATCACTTGCTGTGCCAGGCCATTTCATTATGTCTAAGAAAGCTCACAGAGATCCCCATTACTGTGATTTGATTGCCAAGGTGAATCCCTAAAGCGATACATACCTCTTCAAAGCTGAAACAGGTAGTTAGAGGTGGGAAGGCATTTTCTAGAGAAGCCTTTCTCAAATGCGGGTATGTTTACCCCTAAGGGTGAGAGAAATGGTTAAAGTTAAGATTTGATAGCAACCAAGTTGCAAACCATTTTCAAAACCAGGCTCATAGATATATCAGTTTATCCTCACTCAGCACATCAACGCTCAACGCTAGAGTCTGACTCGTTTTGCCACGGCGCTACACTTAACATGGCGCAGGCCAGACACATTCCTGGAATGTGGAATGGCAATAAGGCATCTTTGAGTTGACCAGGTATTCAAATGAGCGCTACGACCAGGGTGGGAAATTAGCACCCGCCACCAGCCAAATGCGGGTACTTTTTCAGAGTGGCGGGTGATGCTTGCGAAACTACAATAAGAGACCATTAATAATGAGGCCTACTTCTTATTACCATAAAAAATCAATGACTGTTAAAAATAGATTATGAAGTCATTTTTACCACCCTGTCTGTCAAAATGACTACCGGCATGAATGGCGATGAACACTTGATGATGTCATTCCCATTTAGGCTTAAATGCTTAAGCTTATAAACACAAACAGCTGAGCAGACATTCACAGAAACGACAAGACATACATATTATGTAGGAGACAAATGTATTAATGCAATTGAATGTATTGACGCAATTCTAAGTTGTGCACTTTTAATTGCAGAAAACATTGGCTGGCAAAAAATGTAAGTGTGGCTGGTGGGCAAATGAGTGAATGTCCCATCATGGCTACGACCTACGCCTGTCATTAAGCAAGGGGCTTTAAATGCTGGTCAGTCCTCAAGAACCGCATTACCAAACGAGAACGCACACAGAGAACAAACGCTGCCTCTTCAGTCCTCTGGGAGGGGATGGGGAGGCACGAGAAATGTTATGGGGCCAGGGGCTGGGGGCCGCTATGACAGGTTTGAGGACGTGGTCTGCAGCACGATCACACCCATGGACGCCCGCTGATGCAGTGCATGCTGGGAGATTAACTGGGGGGTGCCAGCTCAGGAGCCAGCGGGAAAATATGAGGAATGTGTTGTTTGTTGTTGAGGCATGATGACCACCAAAATAGAAGAATATATGAAACCCATTTTCATCATCATGTGTCACCACCAACAGCACCCCACACACACACAGTAGTTCACTTCATTCTTCCTGAATACTTGTACGTTTTATAGTGTTCCACTACACTCACTGCTGTAAATGTTTCTGACAGCATAAAGAACACACACAGAATCTGGCATATTGCTCTTATTCAGTGAACAGTCAGACACACACACACACACACACACACACACACACACACACACACACGCACAATGTCAAAATGTTCCACTAAATATTCCATGTGGGAGTGAGAACATGAGTGAAAACATGACACAGTGCTGTTTTAACGAACAACTTGATAATGCTGCCCTCTAGTGGTAAGGATGTGCTCACTGCACTGTCATGTTTTGTTTGTCCTACCTGTTTGCTCTCATACTGGATCCCATTCTCTCCCAACTCTTCGCCCTCATTGGATTCTGGGTTGTCCTTACTGGTTGCGCTGAAGCCTGCAGGCGCGCTGCTCGGCGGGACAGTCTGTCTCCTTTTCAACAACTTTCTGTTCCTGCTCAAGTCTCTGCGTCCACGGCTCACCAGGAACTCCTTGTACTGCACAGTGCCAAGTGTGTCTGGGAGCGCATCTCCCTCCTCATCGTGGATGCCGGCGCACGCTGGAGACTCCTCGCTGCCGGAGCTCTGGCGCCGCCCGGCCCCAACGCCGTTGCCAAAGTCTCGGAACACGATGGCACTGGGGTTGCGCTTGACCACCCTGAGCAGGTCCGAAGAGGACAGGACGACCTCCGGTGTCTCCGTGGCTACTGAGCGTTTGGTACCACCGGGCTGTGCCGGGCAGAACAAGCCAGGGGGGCGGAGCCACAGGTCTGGCTCCTCAGTCGACGTGGCTACGCAACGCTCAGCATATCCTGCCTCTTGACCACAGATGGGACTCAGGGGCGGGGCCCCGCGGTGCCACTCTGGGGTCAGGGGGGCGGAGCCACATCCTGGGGTCAGGGGGGCGGAGCAACTATCTAGGGTCAGGGGGGTGGAGCCACAGCCTTGGGTCAGGGGGGCGGAGCCACAGTCTAGGATAAGTTGGGCGGAGCAACAGTCTAGGGTCAGGGGGGCGGAGCCACAGCCCGGATTCAGGGTGGCAGAACCACAGTCTAGGGTCAGGGGGGCGGAGCCACAGCCTGGGGTCAGGGGGGCGGAGCCACAGCCTGGGGTGAGGGGGTTCACCTGGCTAGTCCAGCTGTCGGCCTGCTTTGCCTCGGGACGAAGCAGAGGGACAGGTCCAGACATGGCTTCCTGTCGGGGGGGGGGCTTAACCTGGGTCAGCCTGGAGAGCCTTGACCCTGAGTGGGTGTGTGGCTGGGGCAGCTGCTGACTAGGCCAGGGAACGAGGGTCACACACCACGGGGCATCTAGCAGGATGCACCAGGCAGAGAGGGCAAAGAGAGAACAATGCTTAAGCATTCATGCTCACACTTGTTCACATGCACACATGTTCACATGCACTGTAAACAGTATAGTTCTGTATTCTGTATAATAGACCATCTGGACTCTGTGGGCTTCAAGTCTGGATCTGTAGCTCAGTAGCTTTGAATTTTCCTGGCACATGCAAAATAATTATTCCTGGAAGATATGACATACATACATACATACATACATACATACATACATATTCATTATCAAATAAGAAAACAGGTAATTCAGAAAGACAGCACATAGTCCCTGACTAGTAGTAGCCTCACTCAATAAATACTGTACATTGTGGCTGTCAGTAGAAAGAAAACCCCTTTGAAGCTGTCTTTGGTAAAACATTTGAAAAGAATTATATATTATATTGCAAAATAACGTAGCTTCATCTACAAAGAATTTAGCAATAACTGCATACAGTATGCCAGGCTACTAGGCTTAACATAGGCCTACCTTACGTTCTTGCGGCAGCTGTTGGTGGTTCACCAGAAAAGCCTAGCCATGGCAGTGCTGTGTGTGCTAGACAGAATTGAACACTGTAGAAATATGCAATGCTGGAAGACTGGGAGGAGGGAAACACAGGATAAGAGGCATTCTTTCCCCTCCCACATTACCTCAGCATATAGGACATGTACGTGTGCGTGTGTTAGTGTGTTTCCAGCTCAATGCTGCAATCCGCTCTTAGTGTAGCCTATGGCCCATTAGCAGTAAGGACTAAAAGGTATGTTCAAATGTAATGATATGATGCTGTAAGAACTGAGTTAGCCCTGAAAACTGCTGACGTCATCATTCTAGTAGAATGTGTCGACTTACCACGACTGTCGTGTGACCTATTCAGCTACTGGCAAATTAACTTATTGTTAAGTCACTTTAGGTAAAGGGGTTTGCTATAAATGTGTGTCAGCGAGTGCATGTATAAAAGGGTGCTGTGTGTTTGTCAGGGGGAAAACCCCAAAAAAGAGAAATGCTACAGTAAAATGATCCAATCTGGCATTGTGTGTTGGCTCAAATGGGCCAGAAAAGCTTCCATTCCTGTCACGTTCCTCCTTTTTTTCACTCGCTGCTGTGTGAGTGATCTTACCCGCGGCTATTCATTTTCACCTGAAATTCACATTCCAATACAGCACATGAGGTAATGCCTTAATCAGCCCCATTATCTCTGCTACATCTTCCCTCAACGCCTCAGCTTAACAGCAACACTAAATCTGTAACTACGGCGATGCCTCAGTGAATAACACAGGAGCGCTAAGCAGCCCTCACTTTTGATAGAACAACACTATTTAATGTTTACAAAAGGAATGTCTTCAGTCCAAGGTAAAGGCCTGCTTCTGGCAGCCTAACCTTGAGGAGCACACTGCCTGTTGGGACTTGTGTAGCCCCTCACATCTCAGAGGAAAGCACTTACCTGGTCAAGGAAAGGCCAAGATCAAAGACGCACTGACTGAAGTGTTGTCAGCTTCTTGTGTCCTCCTCATGCTCACATGGATGACTGGTGTCAGGGAGACAATACCACATGCAGTCAAATGTCTGAAGAAACACGTTTGAATACATGAATGGAACAGTACATTGTGTTGTTGTGTTATGATGCTACTTTAGAAAACGTATGCCACACGATTGCATTAGAACAGTGGCAAGTGCACCTTAACTCAACCAGAATATTTGTTCCAATATTGGTGAGTATTTCCGTTTGTATACTGATACCTCTCTCTCTCATGAAGGTACATTAATTCATACAGTACATTTCAACACAGGCTGGGGCAGCCTGCTGCAACATGCTGCAGTCAGTGTATAACATTCCTCTAATAGAAACATTAGACAAAGTATTTCCATGGTTAAGAAGAAAAGGCTCTTCATAGAAGCAAAACCAAAATAAGGGTCCGGGTGAGATATGATTTACAGTGAGGCACCTAGACAAATGGGCAGATAAATCATTCAAAGGGCAAATATTACTTACTGTGAACAAAAACTGTTTTCACCTATTGTCATTTCTTTGTGATTTTATAAATCAATAGTAGTATAATTATAGTACAATTAATTGTCACCAGTCTCAGCAGTGGATAACGTTATCTTGACGAGCTACACTTACTTGGTATTTGATATGGGACACAACAAATGATATTTTTCACAATAAACACGCATACAAGTAGATGCAAAAAGAACATTAGTTCAAGCAACCATTGGTTCAACAACACACATTCCATTCTGATAAATAATTCACTTTAACTACTAAACCACAAAAAGAAATGAGTCATTGCCAAATGTGACATTGAGATTTTTGTGTATGCTAGTACTGACGATAAGTGCATCTCACATTTCATAAGATGCTGTATAAGATGGATAAGATGCAGCAATAGGGAGGACAAGTTGCAGACAACTGTTTCATAATGTATTGACTACTATGTCGACCAGACATCAGTCACCTTCTTCTAGCACTACGTCACATAAGCAACTCTGTGCTGAACATCTAATGCATATTGTAAGCTCGACTGACTTTCTGGAAGTAAGGAAGTCAATTTGAATTGGCTGTTGGCATTGTCACTCATGAAGTCTGAATCTGTAATTCCGGTGGGACGTTAGTGCAGTGTTTTTTTTTCTAATGTCAGTTGTTACATATTTTTAAGCAGTAACAGTAGTGTACTAACACAGATAAATAATACCTGAAAACAGTCAGAGTTGTGTTGGTAAGTTTCTCAACAAAATCCTCAATGTACGTTTAACCATCAAAATAACACTCCTGTCAAGCAGGCGGATCTTGGTGCAGTTAGCCAGCTCTGTGTCCCAGACTTTACGCAGGTAAAGGCTGGCTCTGTGAGACTACAGTAATCTGGCACTAGGCAGACTGACCGTGGTTACACTGGCATGTGACCGGAAGCCATTTGTCTTTGAGAGGCCATGTGAACGGACAAATACTTACAGTATACATGGCCAGGCCCTATTCCTGGTTTTTATGGTTGGGTTTAATGCCTATTAGCCTTGTGTGACTATCGTGATCTCGCAAGCTTCAGTTAGACTTTGGTGTGACATCAGTCTGGACAACTTGAAATCGTTGTTTCAGTTGAACCACATGGTTTTGATCAGCATCGTAGGCCTACTAGCTACAGGAATAGTTAATGTGTGACCTAACTTTACTTAACAATGATAATTACTGTCAGGCCATTCAATCACCTGTAATTCTTGAAACTGTCTGTCCTTTTCTAATGAGTTTGAATGGAAAGGTTTCCCAGATGGTTATTCCGTCTGTGTAAGAGAACCATATAGTTCTATGAGAACCCATCTGGCATGGCAAAGCCAGGTTATTATTCCTATCGGTGGCAAAATGCCATGCAAAGGCAAAGGCCCCCCACCCCTGCTCCTCTAGACAGCTAGATAGCTCCTCCCTTGGTATTTGCATTCCTAGTTGTCCTCTGGTAGTGTAACTAGTAAAATTGATATTATGCAAGTGTTGCTCTTATGACGTTCACAGTGAGTCTAGTTTCTATGCAAACTATTTTTCTCACATCATTGTCCAAACAATGTTTTTTTATGAGAATGGCAATCTTGCCATGACATTGGATAAAGGAGGCTGTGCTCATTTGGTTGTCTAATAGGCGTAACCTAGAGAAGGTATTGGCATACCTACCTTGTACACAATTCATTAGGCCTACCTAATAATACATAACAAAAAGACAACATAAAGCCGTGTCAGGGCGTCAGCTAAAATACACGATCTGAAAGAAAAGCACTTGCAATTCTATGACATGCTGCACGGACTTCAAAAGATGCGATTATGGCGAACAGCGGCGAACCAACCTGCAGGTTGAATCCGTAGGTTGAACATTTCTGTCCCCTTTGGGTCTCCGTAATTCCGACGGAAACAGTAGCGCGCCGTGTGATAATATTTCGCGGGAGTTGCTGCTGTCAAAAAGCAAGTCATTTGTTGCTAACAAACGGCATTTAATAACACTAACCGCTATGAGTCTGTGGGTCGATAAATACAGACCGAGCTTTCTCGGGAAACTTGACTATCATAAGGAGCAAGCAGCTCAGATAAAAAATCTGGTAAGAAAAACTAAATAGACTTACAATTTGCTAAGCTAGTGTAGGGCTAACCTTCGTGATATGCTAATAAATCTGCATTTCTGAGTTATTAAACACATACGTGTGCGCTAATTATTCAGTAATGCTGCGTTAACATGACCTTTTAATACAAATACTGCTGCAGAGCTTGTTTCTGACTAATGATCAGTCTAGAACATGTGATTAATACTGTAATACTGTCTCTGGATGCATGTCATTTGCTGTTAAGATTTATTTTGTATACTTAATGGCTATTATACTCATGCACCTTGGTCTATATTTTCTATAAAGTGAAGCATAAACTCAGCCTAATCTCCTTTTTATAGGCATTCTCTTCTAACTAACCTACTGTATAGATATGATGATGATGATGCCTGGCCTTAAACCTTATAAAAGATAAGCGTTGATTTGACATTACAAAAAATGCCTAGCAAAGGTCAGTTTATGAGCCCAAACGCATGTTTTTGTATGGTTTCAGGTTCATTGTGGCGACTTCCCACACTTGCTGGTTTATGGTCCGTCGGGGGCCGGGAAGAAGACCCGCATCATGTGTCTGCTGAGGGAACTGTATGGAGCTGGGGTGGAGAAACTCCGCATAGAGCACCAGACCATTGTGGTGAGAGAATAGCACATCAACCTGATAACTGACTTCTAAGTCGATTTGCATACACTGCTAATGCTTTTGGCAGTGTAATAAAGTGTTTATTTTACCATGGCTATTATGTGAATGATTTGTTTCCTTTTACAGGCTCCCTCAAAGAAGAAAATCGAAATCAATACAATATCCAGCAACTACCACATAGAGGTCAACCCAAGGTGAACAGCAGTTTAAATTCCCCAGCTGTTTCAATGTGTTCCATTTAAAGTGAACTGCTGTGGCTGACCTGGCGTCCCTCTACTTGTGTGTGTGTGCGTGTGTGTGTGTGTGTCAGTGACGCTGGCAACCAGGACCGCGTGGTGATCCAGGAGCTCATCAAAACGGTGGCTCAGTCTCAGCAGATTCAGACCAGCACGCAGAGAGACTTCAAAGGTAAATCCGCCAGCCACTTGAAGCCCTTTTCCATGTCGTGCTTCTGTGTGAACACCGGGGTCCTCCCTGATCCTCACAGTGGTGTTGCTGACGGAGGTGGACCGCCTGACCAAGGACGCCCAGCACGCTCTCCGCCGCACCATGGAGAAGTACATGGGCACCTGCCGCCTCATTCTCTGCTGCAACTCCACCTCCAAGGTCATCGGGCCTATCAGGAGCCGCTGCCTGGCTGTCCGTGTTCCCCTGCCCAGTGCTGAGGAGGTGAGACCTACACATAAGTCTCTACTCTTGCCTTCATTCGTGTAGCTTGCTGTTGCCATGCAGTGGGAGGTGAACTTGCATTGGCTTGTCCTTAGCCAATAGTTTTGCTTGTCCAGTGTAACTGTAAAGCTACCACGTCTTCAGGGCATTGTTTCTATGTGACCCGAGTGTGATGCTGTTTAGTGAATACTGCAGCCTTTGACGAACTACTGGCAGCTACAGGCGTGGTTTTGGTGTGACGTTAGTCCCTGATTTGATGGTTCTGTTTTAATTACAACTGCCGTCATAAATCAGAGACGCTGCTTGGTTCACCCTTGCGGTTGAAACTAGCATTACAAAAACTAGCTTAGTATTAAAATGTGCACACCCCTCCTGCATCCCATTGGCCGGCACTCTCCACACAACTCTCTCGCATTCCTCCGTCCACTAGGTGTGCACTGTCCTGACCTCGGTGTGTAAGAAGGAGGGCCTGCTTCTTCCCCCCGAGCTGGCCAAGCAGATCTGTGACAAGTCTGGCCGCAACCTCCGCAAAGCCCTGCTGATGTGTGAGGCCTGCAGAGTGCAGCAGTAAGTCCCTCCCTCAAGGAGAAGCCTCACATTCACTCAGGGCTGTCTTGTTGCAACCTAATCTAATCTTTCTAATAAGCTACACTCAACTGTTTGGAGAAGTCTGCCGTTGTAGCGTTTACAACCATGTAAAGTTAGGAGGACTCTGTATTCTTTTTGAAAATCAACAGCTCAAACAGACTCAAAAATAATAAAGCACCTGATGATAAAATAGATTATAACACACTTGAATGGAATTTGTTTTATATAGTGCAATAAATAGTCTGAATAAAAACCTAACACACCAGGGGTCTTCAGATGAGCAGAGTGAGAGACTGGCTCCCTGCATACTGACAGTTTGCAGGGAGTGGTTTATTAGTCTACTTCTAGCAGCCACGGGTGAGTTTGTAGGATCACCTTGTGTTGTGTCTGACCTACCTTATCCCAGGTACCCATTCTCTGCCAACCAAGAAGTCCCGGAGACAGACTGGGAGGTTTACCTGAGAGAAACGGCCAACGCCATTGTCAGCCAGCAGAGCCCACAGAGGTAGGACCAGCATTGTGGAGATTAGTCTTATTTCCATTGTAAATAAAACCCAAATAAAATGTGTGTGTTGTTTTGTCCAGGTTACTGGAGGTTCGAGCCAGACTGTATGAGCTCTTGACTCACTGCATCCCTGCTGAAATCATCATGAAGGTGCAGGTTACTACACACGTGTTTCCTCCTCCTTTCCAGTCACAAGTCTTTAGTTCTATTCTAACCTTGCCCAGGGTCTGGTGACAGAGCTGCTGAGCAACTGTGACGGCCAGCTGAAGACGGAGGTAGCCCACATGGCAGCCTACTATGAACACAGGCTGCAGCTAGGCAGCAAGGCCATCTACCACCTGGAGGCTTTCACTGCCAAGTTCATGGCCATCTATAAGAAGTTCATGGAAGATGGCCTGGACGCCATGATGTTCTGATGACTCGTCCTCAAAGAGCTTTCCTCTTCCCTTGTCCCACCGTGCCTGCTGGCCTCTTGTACATGTTGACTTTAAAGGCACTGCAAATAGTTCACGTGTTTGTGCTGCATCTGTTTATGTGACGTCACCATGGGTGATGGTGTATTTGTACACTTTCGTAAATTGTTAGTATAGTTATGTCCATGAACGATACGAAGATTAGCATTTTACATGTTCTAGAACTAGCCAGAAGGTTTTCTTAAGGTAACATTCAACACTGCAGTAGCATTTTTATTTTGGGGGGTGACTGTCATACTGACAAGTACTGTTAGTGTCTAGCAAAGACCTGCTGCTTTAATGCACTGTAGAACCCAGCTTGGAACCATTAGTTTGTCCCTGGTCAGCTTTCTGGCACACTTATGTAATCAAACAAAGTTAGTAAGGCCAATTGTAGCCAAATTAAAACATGACACAACATATGACCATAAAACAATGCAGCACTATGACACAACAACATATATTATATATAAACCTAGAATCACAGGTGTCTTAAGCCCCTTTGTGTCTCTTGGCTGCATAGTAGATAATAATCCCCATAGTGACTAAGACCCCAGATCCCACCAGAGTCAAGAAGCCCACCACAGGCCTCTTGGCCAGGACATGGCAGGCCGTGCAGGGCTGTTCCAGGCCGTTGGAGCACTGCTGGAGGTCAGCACCTAGGTCAGGAAAGCCATTGTGTCGGATGATGTTGCGGTAGTTCACGAGGGAGGCCTTGGTTATGGTTTGATCCTGCACCTGGCCGTACAGGCCGAAGCCTGGGTCCCTTTGGTCGCTCAGGGCATAAGCAAAATAGCCCTTCAAGTTCACACCATCCAGTGTGTGAGCTGAGCAGAGACACAGAGGAGAAAGAGTTGGGTTAGGTCAGTTACGGGGGGAGGAATTGGCTAGCTGGCAGTCAGGATAGGATGAAATCATCTGCTAAATGACTTGGCTACTTCCTGTTGAACCTGATGATCACAATTGATACTGTACATCACATATCTTTATATAGTGTGCCCATTATCAGTAGTGTCAATCACTGGCTGGAGCATCAGTACAAAGGCACTACGGCCTAATAGGTTATTTTTCTGTGTTAATCCGCCAGGGAAGTCTGTATGATGCTATAAAACATTACTTTCATAAAATGCATATATTTTTCGTTGTTGTCATCGCTGTATATTTTTATGTTAGACTATTAAAGAAAAAGCATTGCTTGCTTGTGTCCCACACCTCCAACCAACAGGGAGGGGGGTGGGGAAGGGGGAGACACAAAATGTCATAAATATTTTGAGCTCCGCTGGTCTGTTACTTGGCAGTGACAAACTAGTCGGCTGCCAGTCTGCACTACAACAAAGTTCTGTTTGAACAAGCTGTAGTGTGTGGAAGGTTTAAAAACGCATGGCCGAGCCAAGGTCATCTTCATAAACCGTCTGACCACCACTCCTGTCTAATTATTAAGCTCTGCAGAACATTCATGAGGCGCTCATGTCAAGTAGGCACCGGCTGAGTTACTGTAAATCAACCATTGTTTATTAGTGCAGTTAATTGAACAATTTTGACAGCTGGTGTAACACATACTTTAATTACATCAATAAAATGTATTATTATATTAATTTATCAATGCAAATCAAATTGCTGATTATTTTGCATAAAATGTTGAAACGGAACCTAAAAGTAAACCGCTAAAGGTGGGATTAACTATTATACTATATATATATATATATATATAGCCACGGAAAGAATTAAGAGACCACTGCAGCATTTTCTCAGATTTTTTACTGTTAATACATTATTCTTTACTTTTATGTAATATATGTATTTTTAGATCTACATTTATATAATGTTTCTATGTGATATGTTTTACATTTACAGTGTATTTATACTGTTTTTAAACTGCAGTGGCAAATTCTTTCCGTGGCTGTATATGTTTGTCAAATTCAGCAAATCTCATAGTCTGCAGTTTTGTTTGCATATGCTGAGGGGAAACCTGCGGTAGCCTACTTCTACACAGCCCTGGCTCTGTAAATAACAAAGTGGTGCAGACCGCACCACAACATCCGAGCCTTGGCCATGCGTGTCCAATATGGAGAGTAAAATTGAGGAAGCACCCTATGGCATTGAAGGGAGAGGTATTTTTGTTTTGCTGTTCATATCAAATCAATAAGCTGTCTCCCTCTTACTTGACATTTAATTCAGTGTAAAAATGTAAAACGTCATTTAAAATATTGTTCAATGTTCATGAAATATAGCTTCCAAGATTAATGCAAATATACAGTAGGCTACTGTATTCGCCTCTCCTAGTTGTAGGGGATGTGCACAGCTACCTTTCAGAGCCTCGTTGATGTAGTTGGACAGGTAATAGACTCTCAGGCTGTCTGTGAAGCGGGTTTGGTCCTCTTGGACTCCATTGGCCATCACATAGACGGGCACGTCACTGTAGTGTTCCTTCACCTTACGCAGCAGATTAGCATGTTACATATCAAAATTAGAACACCTACGGTGTGTCTTTTGTCTGGCTGACCTGCAGACAAATGGTATTGTGTCTGCTTCCAGATCAGAAGGCTGTGTGTGGAAGTCAAACATTTGACTTCCACACTCAATTGTATTAGCTACAGCTACTGTATACTGTGATGCTCTAATACCGCATGTTACTCTTTATTAACAGTGGCTTTGCCAGCTCTGCCTTGTGGTTCTAGATGTGTGTTTAAAAGGTAGTTTAATCGTCCGATAGAAAATCACTGTCAAACATTGATGTGATTAGATGCAAGTGTTCCAACCACCTGCTCAGACAGAAAGCCTGCATGGCACGTGATCACATCTAACAGCTGACTAGGTTCGTCCTCCTGATAAGGGTGAGCACACACAGATGAAGGAAAACAAAGGACCGGAATTAGTGCTGAAGGTACACTCCACCATTTTATATGTCAGGACTTTCCCTTGTGGTTCCATCTGTTCCGTTTGACCTTTTGAGAGCTGTGACGGTCACTCTATACCTCCCCTATGTGCATTTCAAACTGGGGAGGACCGCTACAATATAATAGAGGAATGTATCTACAATACAAGGTCGGTTGTGTGTGTTTCTCTTTCTGTACCTCCCCATTTGTGCAAATAAAACACTTAGAGCAGAAGTCTTTAACCCTGGTCCTGGGGAACCCACTCTCTGCATGTGTTAGATGTCTCCCTGCTCCAACACACCTGATTCTAATGAATGGCTCGTCATCTAGCTCTGCAGAAGCCTGGTAACGACCCATTCATGTAAATCAGGTGTGTTGGAGCAGGGAGACATCTACAACATGCAGACAGTGGGTCCCCACGACCAGGGTTAAAGACCTCTGACTTAGAGGACAGTCACACGGGTCAAAGACTAAACTGCACAATATTTAAACCCTGCATGACTTATCAGGTTATGTCTACCACCTGCCAAACAAACGCAACATGTCCTTCAGATGTCCTTCAGGGGTTGTCATGTGCTCACCCAGCTGAGGGCCTTCCGGAGGCCCCACGGCACCACAGGCCTAGGAGATATGATCCAAGTGGTGTCCACCATGTGCTGCACCTCTAGCGTGGCTGTGTAGGGGTGCCTGCAGGTGTGCACAGCGGCCTGATCACAACACCATACAAGATGCATAAGCCCTACCTGCACCAACATACTGTATATACAGCTCTGTGGAAAAATAAGAGACCACTGCAGCAGTTTAAAGGCTCTTCTGATACAGATATATGATCAGATATGAGAGGTATTACAGTCCTGCCAATATATCAGTGGAGCTCTAATTTGCATTAAAGACTCTAAATGGTAGAAAGACTGATACATTAATACTACATATTACTTTCACAGCTGCAGTACACAGCTTACACACAACATAGTGCAGTCTTCCAAAAGTCTTCTGTGTCTCTAAATACTGTGAGGAATCGTGGTGTCTTACGAGTCTTCCTTGGAGTGGGTCACCAGCTCGGTACTGAAGTGACTGATGGCAAAGAAATCATAGGTCCCCTTCACCAGGCGCCTGTCCTCATCATTGAACACTGGCAGGCTGTGGAAACGAGCCAAGTGCTATTTTACATATTATATGACACGCAAACACTGGAGAATATATACAGTATATACAGTATATGGTATTTAACCATATGCATATTGATAAAAAACATCTAAATAAAACTTACAATGAAAATATAAACTAAGTAGGGCTGCTCGATTATGGAAAAAATTATAATCATGATTATTTAACACGATTAGTCCTTGACTTTGAAAAGATGTTGCATGTTATGCACCTAAAATCTAAAATCCACAGTGAAAACACCTTCGACTGTGAAATGTCCCTTAATATTTTTCACGTGGATCTTTCACCCTGCAAGGGGCAAAATTCAAAAGTGAGCCTGTCATTCAGAACACAAGACAAAATAAGTTTACTTGCAAAACGTACTGTGCAAAATAATAGTTTTTATCTCGATTATATTGTTTTTGTAATTGTTAGGAGCCAAAATAGAAATCATGATTCAAATTAGAATAATTGCACAGCCCTAAAACCAAAGGGATTGTGTAAATGTTTATCAAAACAATCCCATGGCTCTATAAAAAGCCTTTAGGGGTCTGGGGGTTCTGGTCAGCCCCCAGATAGAGCAGCATGGTGGAAGTGAGCCTCAATAAGACGTGTGGTCAAAGAGAAAGAGTCCTACTCCGGGGCGTTGATCTGACGGAGCCAGCGCTTCATGCCCAGTGGGTAGTCCCCCCGGCCAAAGACGGGCTCTGCAAACCAGCCCACGCGGAAGTCTAGCACTCTCTGAGCCGCTTCCACGTCCTCGCGCCGAAAGGACAAAGCCGGCTCCACCCAGTCCATATGTAGAGCTAGGGACACCTGGAACACATTGGGTAGCACAGCCAGCCGGTAAAGGTACCCTCCTCAATGTGTGTACAGCAAGGTGAACCTGAAGGCTTCCTCTCTACTTCTGTCCGTAAAGCACTGCTATTCTAACACCCATCTCTACACATTGACAGCAGGGCAACACTATAACAGAATCAGCCAGTGTGTCGCATCCCCGGTCCTGGGAAACCCCCCGTCCTGCATGTTTCACATGAATGGGTCGTTGTCAGTCTCTGCAGAAGACTGATAACGACCCATTGAATTGAGTGAGGTGTGTACATCTCATGCCTAGTACACATACACTGTTTAAAAACAAAACATTATATGCATTTTGGCCTTTCATCCGAACAGTGTATACGATCACTAAAGACCTTCCAGGGTGAAGATATTTAAAGCAGAGTTTTTTGGCTTGTAACGTCAGCTTGTGTGCCGTTATCTCCTCTGTTTGTTTGACATGATCTCACATTGGCTATGTTTACATGCACACTATTCCACTATTATTCCAACTCTGCGTTATTCTGAATGTGATAGGTGTCATGTAAAGGGCATATTCCGTTTGGATGTTCCCAAATAGGCTTTTTTCCCGAATATAGCATTTTCCGATTAAGACACTGGGATATGCATATATTATTCAGGTTTTAGGAGCATGTATACAGCGGATTCAGAATATAAGTCTCAACTGGGGTTTTACTGCATTGGGTATCTTGCCTGTTTATGGTAAGAAATGTGCAGAAACTTTTGAAAAATATTGTATTTTTATGCATTTTTAAGAGACTCCAGCTGTTCCAATTTCCCATATCTTATATTAGAACAGTAAAGCAGTTTGATAAGTAGGGACGTTCCTCTGTAGGTCTAGTACGTTATTTAGGGCATAACTTTAGGATGTATAAATCAGCTGCATGTAAACTACCATGTCAGTGGAATAATACTTTTAAGCAGACATGTAAACAGCTTAGTAGGAATATGATCATTTTTGGAATAAGGGCAAAAACCGGAAAATTGTATGTAAACGTAGCCATTGTGTGGATGGATTTTCGTTTTTAAACAGTGCTGTATGGATGAGATAGCAGGAAAATCCCAGTTTTAAAATGTGTCTGCGTATGTGTGAACTAGGCATAAAACATGCTTGGCAGCGGGACCTGGAACCAGGGTTGGGAAACACTGCTTTACGGTTACATTACATACAAAGTGGTTGCTTTATTCTAACATGCTAGTTCCAGTGCAAGATTTATTGCCCACTAGGGGGTGATGTCTCCACTCACCTGCCCTCCCTGGGCATGTCTGAACTGGTGGTGGTAGGCGTGCCAGGCCAGTGCGTGTGCCCGCAGCATCTGATGCCCCTCCTGGTAGCCCACGGCTTCATGGTTGGGCTCGCTCAGGGTGAGCCACAGCTTCACGTAAGCGCCCAGCTCCCTGAAACACAGCCTGGCGTAGTCTGCAAACGCCTCTGGGGTGTCCCTGGGCCACGCAAGGACAGACAGTGCTTGAAATGATAGCACACTGCACACTGCGTAGCATATCAAGTAACAGATGTTTGTTTTGGTGTTTTTAATACGATGCTATAGCCACAGTTCAGTACAAAAGGTACTTGCTTGCTTAAACACATCCCTCGTTCAAACTCTATCAATCAAATGCCCAGTCCACACATACACAGATATATTTTTAAACAAGGATATTCCTTATTTCCTTAAGAAAATCCTGTCCATGCAGCACCGTTTTAAAAAGCTCCATCCACATGCAAACGCAAAACACCGCATGTAAACAAAGGATATAATGGCGCACAAGCTGCCGTTAGAAGCCTAAAACCCTGTCTACACGTGAACACTAAATACATTTTCTAAATATCTTCACCCTGGAAGGAGCTTTGCTAAAACTCCGTCTTTAGTGATCATATACACTGTTTGCATGTGGATGACAGACCGAACTGGGTAAGCTAGGTTTTTCAAAATAGCCGTGTACGTGTGGACTAGGCAAAGGTTACACACATCCTCGCGAGACAATGCCGAACCACAGCAGTAAAAGGTACACTTAACTCTGCAGAGTTCTTAACGATCCACCTTGTCATGGTCTTTGACCTATTAGCAAATGCATTTAGTAACAAGTAGGTACTAGTAACTAGTAACTAAATGCTGTGCGTCCATCCAGCTATCTTCAACAGCTTATCTGTATTTGGGTCACGGGGGCAGCATCTCCAGCAGGGAACCCCAAACTTCTCTTTCCAGAACCACATTATCCAGCTCTGACTGGGGGATCCCGAGGCGTTCCCAGGTCAATGTGGAGATAAAATCTCTCCACCTAGTCCTGGGTCTTTCCCGAGGCCTCCTCCCAGCTGGATGTGCCTGGAACACCTCCATAGGGGCTGCCCAGGGAGCATCCTTACCAGATGCCCGTACCACCTCAACTGGCTCCTTTCGACGCAAAGGAGCAGCGGCTCTACTCACGGACGGCCGAGCTTCTCACCCGATCTCGACGCCCGCTACCCTCCTGAGCAAACCCCTTTCGGCCGCTTGTACCCGTGATCTCATTCTTTCGGTCATGACCCACCCTTCATGACCATAGGTGAGGTTAGGAACAAAAATTTCCCGGAAGATCGAGAGCTTTGCCTTCCAGCTCAGCTCTCTTTTCGTCACAGCGGTGCGAATGCTGTAAGTATCAATGTAAACTTTAATGGCGTGCGTGTGTTTCTGCTGAGTTGCTGGGTGGTGGGCGGGGCTTGTCTGACCTGTGGAGCCACCTGCTGGCCGTGTTCAGCATGCGCGGCAGGCTGCTGCGTTGGCGCGTGTGGTGCCACAGGGTCACCACGGGGGTCACGTTGGCCCGGAGCAGCAGGCGGGCGAAGCAGCGGTAGTAGCCCATCAGGGTGGTGTTGGGGTGGGCCGCGTCCCCCGACGGAACCAGGGCCGACCAGTTCAGAGCGAAGTGGTAGTGGCTGACCCCCACCTGGGTGATGTCTTCAACCTGGGAGTGGACAGAGGGGGAGAGAGAGAGGGAGGAAAGAGAGAGAGAGAGTGGGTGTTAAGTTCCTCACAATGAATATTGAATATATATTCAACTAATATTAAATATATAAATTCAGGATATACATTGCTTAATTTGTGTCTGGAATGTATACAATTATACAGTGTGATTGTGTATGCCATTAGCAATGATTTGTGAAGATATTGGAACAGTGTTCCGTAATAAAGTAGGTTATTCAAATGTGTTAAATTAAAGGAACATTCCTTGATTTGTGTTGTAAACGTCAAGCAACATTAGGTCCTATTTGGCAGACATTACTACAGATGTATGTGGAGCTGTTTTGCCTCCTGTTCTATCCCCTTCAAGCTAGTCTGGCCCTGCATCACAGAGGGATTGGTAAACTGAATGAAATGTACACCTGTGTTTATGATTAAGTGGCCCAACATGCCATTTGTCGTTACTGTTTATATTTTGAACACATAAATAGTGGTTTCAAACACAAGAGTATCTCCAATTTGGTATATTTTATTTGTGGCGTAATCACATCAGTAACTGTGCTAATATTGCAGACAGTTACCAAGAACTGCACTGCACTATAATATATTTAGAAGACGTGGGCAAATAGATGATTGACAGACAGCTGACACCTGTTGTCGGATGGCGGCATAGTCACCACAGTGCGGGGTTCTTCGAAAGGGCTGTGTGCTAAAGCCCTCCAACCTTTTCAGCTCGCCAGTGCTGGAGACGTTCCAGAGATACACGCCAGGGTCCGCAAACTGTGTGGGCGTGGTCTCCACCTTAGATAAAACTCACAAATGTTGCTATTTACCTCACAAATGCGCACAATGGCCAACTCGGCCAAATCGATATAAACCCTGAGTTGTTGAGCTAAGCAAGCAGAGGCCATGACGGTTTGTGTGGTTTATGATTAAGAAGATTCATAGCAACTGGACTTTCACCGTGAAAACAGAGAAAATGACCAGAGCCTAAATACAGAGTATAGTATTATAAATAAAGTTATTTACAATTGTTTGCATTCAGTAAAGGATATAACATTATTGAGCTAATACTGTCCTGAAATTAACTAAAATTATCAAACTTTACATTTGTACTGGGAAGTACATAATTAATGAATGTCCAAAATGGTGTTAAGTGGAAATACATTTAAGGTTCATCTGTACTTTGTACCAAACTATGGTAACACAATAGAACACTTTTCCAGAAGTCATCCAATACTCGTGGGTTATTATCACTTAGGTAACTTACCAAGTTAATACATGGTTAATATGTTTCCATGGGTATGAAAATAATATAGCACTAGGAAGCTTGGTTGCTGTGTTCATCACTTTAACACACACACACACACACACACACACACGCATACCTGTATGGAGTTTGCAGATACACCCCATGCAAAATCACATGGAAAGACCCCATGCACTGGTTTGTTCTCTGGATGCTCAGGGAATCCATTCTTCTGGATCAGCTGCCTAAAAACCATAAAACATCCAGATTTAATGTGTGCTAATTAATGTGCACTGTTCCTGTAGACACACACAAAACAACAACTGGCATTTGGTTTGCCTGGATGTGGCAAGTTTTCAAACATATTTAAGATTGCTAGATTTTACATTATTATATAGAATAACTATTGCATTTGCTGACGTGGGGGGGGGGGGGGGGGGGGG
>JAODUH010001751.1:0-12547 GCA_027564835.1 Typhlichthys subterraneus | reverse complement strand
GAGAGAGAGAGAGAGAAAGAGAGAAAGAGAGAGAGAGGGTAAGAGGGTGAGGAAGGGAGAGGGAGAGAGAGAGAGAGAGAGCGAGAGGAAGGGAGAGAGAGAGAGAGGGAGAGAGAGAGAGAAAGAGAAAGAGAGAGAGAGAGAGAGGAAGGGAGAGAGAGAGAGAAAGAGAAAGAGAGAGAGAGAGAGAGAGGGAGGAGGACAGAGCAAACATGAAAGGATTACTAGAAAAGCAGTCCCTTCGCCCGTGTGTGTGTGTGTGTGCGTGTGTGTGTGCGCACGCACACGTGTGCGCTGAGTGGCGTTGCCGTGAGCAACAGGAAGTCTGTCAGGCCAGATCAACAATAAGCTTCATCCGTGACCTGCTCCACCCTGCCTCTCAGACTGTGTGTGTGTGCGTGCACGCGCTCACACACGCAACAGATATATCAAAGCAACAGGGGAAAGTCCATCCCTGCATGCGTGTGTGCGTGTGCTTGTGTGGAAGTTGTCCGTTATCCTGTTCCCGCCAATTGTTTGTGCTTGTCTGTCCCTTCTCATGCTGGTAACGTCCCGTCCCTGGAAGACATGATGTGTACCCCAGTTCACCCCCACCAATGCCTTCTATTCTCCTTCCAAGTACATCTGTCTCGTGTTCCTCCCCCACCTCTGCTCCACTGAGTTGGAGGAGAGACCCACTAAACCGGAGCTGTGGAAAATAGCTGACACGTCTGGCATTCCTCCCCCACCTCCGATAAGCACGCCGGCGTAGAAACTCAGCTCTTCAACCCCCCCCCTCCCTTGTATCGTTGCCTGACTGAAACCTAGAAACATACACACTTCTGTCAAACACAGTTTAAAACTCTGTTGAAAAGGTCGAGTTAAGCTAATAGACTGTTTGATCACATTCAGTGAATATCTCCTCTGCCAGCTGCCTGTTATGTGTGTGTGTGTGAGTTTGTGCTGGAAAAATGTTCTGGTGTTTCTACACAGTCCATGTTCTGTAAATGGGAATGCAAACAAAGTCGTGCAGACCGCACCACACAACAACGTCGCAGCGCGTTTCTAACACGCGGGGCGGAGCACCCTATGGCGTTGATGTTAACAGAGTTCAAATATCAACCAGCTTTTGACTGACTCCACCTTTAACTGGGTCTCCGTGGGGATACGCAGCATGTGCGCTAGCATGCCCACGGATTTAGCCCCATCTGCTATCTACCAATGATGCCGGGGGTAAGCTAGAGCAGTTGCCATGGCGCGTCACAATCAATTCCTTAATTGAGACAAATGAGCATCACGTGCACGCGCATGCACACACACACACACACACACACACACGCCCTGGCATCCTCTAATGAAGCCACCTACAAACATGCCACCAACCGCTCACGTTGCCGATGGTTCCTGTGTAAACATCAAGGCTAATCTGTCATAAACAATAACACCGCGAATATTGGTGTTATTGTTTATGACAGATTAGCCTTGATGTGTTTCTGAGAGCCACTAGGTTAAATGTATAACCAGTCATTCTGGAGAAAGCTTGTTGACATATGAACTAGATCAAAACACCAATGGCATAGGTGGCTCCATCAGAAGCTCCGCCCCCAAAATGGACACACATGGCCAGGATATTGTTGTGTGGTGTGCACCACTTTGTGTTCCAATTTACACAGCCTGGGCTGTGCAGAAACACCACATTCCTCTCTTACCCCCCCATCGCCCACACAGAGCAGGCAGATAGGACCGTGAGCAGATATTTGACAAAGAAAGTGTATTCGCTTTCAATCGCCGAATATACCTTTATTAAATCCTTCCCTTTGAAGGCCGACCAGCAAACACGCATACAAATGTCCTCATGCAAACGCGGCCCGAGATTCAAAGCACACCGGCCCAAAGTGCTTTATGTCCAAGCCCGTCCTCTTTTATTTATCGCTTTCACCCCGTGTCTGACCCCCCCCCCCGGCGGCCCCATCGCTATCCCTCTCCTTCTCGTTATCGGCCTCTACCGCTCTCACTGCTCTATATCGCTCTTAATGCTCTCTACCGGCCTATCGTAAACAACGTGGCGAACATCGCTCACAACAGTGGGGGGGGGGGGGGGGGGGGGGGCAGAGGGCGGAGCTAAGGGTTTTGATTTGAGCTCGAGGTTAGCAAGCGTTGTGCAGGTTGACTAACCCTGCCCATGAGCACCTGCAGCAGGAAGGAAAGCAGGAATGAGCGGTATCTCTCAGGCCACCGGCGCTCGCGGAGGAGAACAATCCCAGAGGGTGGACAGATTAGAACCAAACTGAATTTGCATAGAAAAGAAATACAAAAATATAATCCGGCTCCCCCACCCCTCCACCCCCCCGACCTCCCCATCATCACGGCTGGGCAGAGGTAGCCTCTGGTTTTATCACCCCCACCCCCCAACCCACCCACCTTCACAGAACCCTGCATTATCATATCACACACACTGTGCACCTGCAGGCCTCTCTCTCTCTCCGGCTGTCATTCTTCTCTGTCTAAATATATTTTTGGTTGGAGGTTTTTGTTTGTGGTCTCTCTCTCTCTCTCTCTCTCCCCCACTCTCTCCCCCCCTCCCCCCCACCCCCTCCCTCCTCTCTACCTGGTGTTCACTCCACCAGACCATACGATGAGGGGGGAGAGACATGGGGGAGGAGACATTGTGAAGCTGTGGGAGAAGCGCTGCTGCGATGGCAGAGAGGCTGGAACATGAGTCAGGCAGACACGATGCCCGTCTCGCCCCCCCCCACCACCTCCCCGCATCCACCTCCATCCCACACCGAATCTGACAGTGTTCTAGTCCGTCTGTCTGGCGCACACAGCCGGATCTTCAAACAATCTCCGTGGTGATCCACGGGCCTTCTGCTTAATAATACCCAGCCAGCTAACCTGTGGGACACCACAACCCCCGCTCATGTAACAGCCCCCCCCACCCCCGCTTCCCTCTCCCCAAGTGTGTGTGTGCTATATCAGGTTAGCCTGTGTCGGCCTGGCTTGACCAGATCCCCCTCCCCTCACACACACACACACACACACACACCAACCCACCACCGTGCAATATAGTGTTTATTCACACCATGGGTGCCATTTTGGATGCAGAGAACTGGAGCGGAACAAGAGAGAGAGAGGGAGGGAGTGAGAGAGAGAGAGGGAGGAGCCTGGGAGAGCGTTAGAGAGAGGGAAGGAGTGAATGAGAATGAAAGATTCAAGATCTCTTTTGGTCATTCAACAACTGTGGGACAAAATTACAAGCAATGAAACTCAGTTTAAAAACAAACACTACAGAAACAATGAAAAACAAAAACCCCGTAGGAAAACAAGATATATATAGAAATATATAAAGAGGAGAGTGGGAGGAGGAGAAAGGAGAGAGCTTGTGGAGAGTGAAAGGGGGAGAGAGAGAATGAAAGAGAGATAATGAAAAGAGAGAGAGAGAGAGAGAGAGAACATAGTACAGCTCATAGCTACAGCGTAGGCCCTGGCATGCTCTTATCCACTCTCTATATTTAGAGATCCCTAAGAGATCCACCGTGTTACTGTAGCCAATCTCTCACACACACACACTGTTTACCTCTCGCCCCCTTGTCTCTAAACCACAACCATCCAAGAATGGAGGAGAGGTGAGAGAGAGAGAGAGAGAGAGAGAGAGAGAGAGAGAGAGAGAGAGAGAGAACAGGAAACAGGAAGGAAAGCTAGTGCTACAGTCTTGGCAAGGTCGTAAACGAACAATCTTAGACATTTCAGAAATGCATGTCCATTAAAAGGGTTTCTGTCAACAAGATCCGTAATGATCAATACATCTACTGATGTGGATCTGCATGTAATCTTATGAATCACTATTAATTGGGATATTCATTTAGTTTGAGAGACTTCACTTTAAAATGTAATCACTGAATAATTAGAAGTTTTGAATCGTAATGGTAAACTGTCACGTTACCATTAATAGGGGTGTAAGAAAATATTGATGCATACGCGATACGGTATCGATTCTCTGAATCACGGTATTAATAAAATAATTTAAATAAAATAACTTTTTTTGTACCAATTTACTTAATACATTCACTTCAAAAAAGATGCCAGATGCTTGTTTCCAGATTTGTCTTAAAGTTAATTTCAATCTGCAGTCCCTGAGCAAGTTTACATATGTGTTTATGTATTGCAGTGGTGACACACCTTAGCCTTGCTATGACGCAATATATCGCAATATATCGCCTTGATCACAATGTCGCAATACGGGCCTTGTATTGTGATACGTATCATATCGCCAGATTCTTGCCAATTTACAGCCCTATAATTGACATTAGGATCATGTTGTTTTGGATGCAGGAAAACCAGTGGTAGGTCTGAGGATTTTCTTCTCAGGCACTTAGCTGTCATCTTTAATAAAAGGTCCGGGAAATCTGAGTTCTAAAAGCCTATCTTTCTGGGATGATATTAAAAGATAGCTAGAGACAGAGCACCTTCAAGGCTTTTCTGATAGATGTAGGCTTGACTGGAGAAGACACTTGATAACATTAAACTGGGATGCATTGTCTGTGACTTCAGGGAAGACACACACAGTATACACTGTATACGTGTGTTATCGTACTTATGCTCATCGCTATATCTGAAATACGGTATGTATGTACATGCACACATGCATGCTTAGAGCTGCTTTCAACAACAGTGTTATCTATGTAATGCTTTAATTGCTTTGCTACAAGGACCCACCGCCCCCCCCTTACAGAGCAATGTTAAACTCCTTTGAAACAAACAAAGGGTTGAGGATCAGGAGTAATCCTTGGCCGCCTAAAAACACTTAGTCACAGCTGGATCTAGACGGGAGGAGTGACCAGCCGTCAAACACACTGTCACAAGGAGACAGTCACGCACGCACACACACACGCACACACATCCATTTGAACCCAGACACTCAAATTGTCACGCACACCCACCGACACACCAACAAATAGGGACCCAAGAACCAAGTCATTATTAAGCCAGTAATCTCTACACTGCAACAGTTTACACTCAAAAAGAAACACACCATATACAATTTGTATCTGACTTTTTCCCTCAAGCAACAATCAGGGACAACACATACTGCTGAAGCCTGTAATCAGGACACAAACTGGCTCTGTAAACACCCGTGACTTTGTGCGGTAATGGAGCAAGACTGCATTCTATATACAGCCTGTGTAAACATGACAACCGTGGCTCGACTGTCCAACTAACTTCCAAAGTGCCGACTCACTGACCCAACAATTTGAGTTTCCTTCAAACAGTCATAGTTTAGACACACAAACAAACAGTCAAACCCGAGGCCTGAAATGTACACACACACATACACACACAATTCCCATGTTCCCAACTCTCGCTCTCACACACACACGCAAACTGAATGACCCTGGGGGTAGTTTCCTATAGGTGGACAGACCTCCTGCGGAGACTCGTATTGCAACCATTTAAAACCCTACTACTGAAACACTACAAGCTAATTATGGTGTCTGCATAACTTTGCCTCCCTCTCCGTTGAATTTTCCATGCGTCGCTGCCATCCATTACACTCTTCCCTCAGCTTAGCCAGCTGACCTGGTTCTTTTCCTGTGCCAAGCCTGTGTAGGTGTCTGTTCCCAGGCTCTGCATAGTGTTCGACTGCAGCCACGGCCATGCATAATCACGCATTCAAAGCAAAAAAAAGATTTGCTTGTGATTTGCTTTTTTATTTTATATAAGCTCTGAATTTGAATGACGCTGGATTTCAAGTACCGCAGGATCACTGTAGTCCTTCCTGAATGTATGCTGTTGCGATAGCCACATTCCTTGTGCCCTTGGTCAGTCACGGTGGCTTAAGAGCATCTGTCAACCGCCTAAAATATAAACGTAAAAATGCCCGACTACACAGTGGCACCTCCCAGATGCATTTACCAACCTCTATTTCTGTATATCTATCTCTACTATTACGTCTGCAGCATGGTACACTTCACGTTTGACACGCCAATGCACAAGCATTAATGCTATGCACAAGCATTAATGCTATGCACAAACATTAATGCTATGCACAGCAGACAGGTGCTTCCATCATCATTGCTAAGAATATCAACTGATTTCACTTGCAACTGTGATCAATTCGCTGTTGATTGTCACACAAGCAGGCCATAAATCATCATCACAGGCTTCTATTGCCATGATCTACAAAACAAAAACAGTAAAGTATACCTCCGCTAGGCTGTCACACAAGACGGAGGAAGGAGCCGATTCATTCACCGTCCGTTCGGGTCCCGAGAGGTGCTGCTCCCGCTCCTCTGGCTGGGCGAACAGGCCTTGCAGGAGGCCTGGCTCCAGCTGCTCCCACGCCAGGTCCCTCTCCACGGGAGGAGCAGCAGCAGGAGGAGCAGGAGGTGGGTCAAGGGTGGAGCTATCCGTCTCCCACCCGTCGCTGTCTCCGGTGGCGGAGCCACCCAGGACAAAGTCCACCCCGGACTGGGTCCCCTCCGAGCACCAGGAGTCCCGGTCGAGTTCGCAGGGGTCCTCATCGCAAGCAGAGCCCCCGCCGTCCGAGGGGCCCGGCCGGGGTCGCTCGGGGGCCGCCAGGTAGACGAAGCTGTCCGAGCAGAGGAGGAAGGACCCCTCCGGCTCGGAGGGAGGTTTGTTGGGCGCTGTGGGGCTGCGGGGCGGCGGGGTGGAGCCTCCTAGTGGCGAGGGAGGGCAGTCGCTCGGGGACCGGGGGAGCGCTGACACTGCCAGGTACACGAAGCTGTCGGACGTCACGAAGGCCTCAGAGCCCTCGCGGTCGAGCCCGCCGCCCTCTGAGAGCTGGGGGTCGGAGGTCGAGGGGGGCTGGGGCAAAGGGGAGGGAGACACAGATTGTGTTCTTTGGGGGCGCATGAGAACAGGGTCCGACTTGGGGAAGCCTTCTGCCGGTGTCATGGTTTCCAGGTTTTCGGGACACAGTGGGGAAACGTCCGGATCCGTCGGGACAGCAGAACCCCCGCAGTCTCGAACTGCGTCCTCTGACACAGAGCACGTTTCGCCTTTGGTGCCGAAGGTCGTTTCCACGGAAACGTGGCCGATCCCAGAGGATCTGGCGGGCTCTCCTGCACAGGAAGATTGTGCGTCCACATCCTGCATGCAGTCTGTGTCGGCTCGTCCGTCATCCACGTCTGGAGGCTCTGGGGAGTGGTCTCCCGGAGCCCCCTTGCTGCTGTCCGATCCGGGCTCAGATTGGTCGTGGGCGTCCCACTCTGTGCTCGATTCTTCTCCACCTTCCTCCATGTCATCTCCCTCGTCCTCTTCCTCGACCTCATCAAAGGCGTATGGATTGAAAGAGCCTCGACACGGAGAGCAGGCTCTCTGAACGCCCCAGTTATTCCCCTCAAAGTCATCATCCACAAGATCATCCTCCTCAAGGTCCTCTTCCTCAAGGTCGCCCTGCACAAGATCATCCTCCTCAAGGTCCTCTTCCTCAAGGTCGCCCTGCACAAGATTATCCTCCTCAAGGTTGTCTTCCTCAAAGTCGTCCTCCTCAAGACTGCCCTCCTCAAGGTCGTCGCCCACGCCCTCTGAGCCCGACGAGGCCCCACTGTCCAGTTCCGTCTCGCCCTCGGCCGACTCTTCGGGCTCACTGTCCACCTGGGCGACGCAGCTCGTGGCCGTCCCGCCGCCCGGCTCGGACATGTGCACCCCACTGGAGCACGAGTCAAGTGGGGGCGGGCAATCGCAGAGTGACGACAAGTCTGCTGCCGGGCAAAAACTCCACTCCTCCTCCCCCTCTCCATCGCCATAGTCACACCGCTCGTCAATGAATCCGTGCTCATTTTCGTTGTGTCGTGCTCGCAGCGAGTCGAAGCGTGGGGCGGGCAACGGGGCGCTTTCGGCATTGAGCGCTCCAGGTCTGTCCTGGCCCTGCCCAGCGACGTCGTAACCACCGTTTCCTGCTTCAAGAGGAAGTGTCCCGTCCACATCTACGAACTCCTCCTCTTCTACCTCCTCCAAACAGGGAAGGGCGTAGGGATCAAGGGGCTCAGGGTCAACGCTCATCTCCTCTCCTTCGTCCTCCAGGCACTGCCTCTCCAGCTGCAAGAAGAGGTCGTCGGAGCCCGCCCCGGAGCTAGGGCAGGGCGAGGCACTGGGGGCGCCAGGCGTCCCGGGGCCAAACCCTGCGGGGGGCGTGAGCAGAGGCCAGCAGCAGCTTCCCCCTGAAGACCCCGTTAGGTCCCAGGCCTCATCCGCCTCGAGGGGCTCCCGGCCCCAGGCGTGGTCGGCGATCTCCTTGTTCTCTATCCTGAGAACGGCCTCCCACTCGCGCTCCTCCCTCCGCCGTCGCTCCTCTTTTGCTTGATCCCTCGCTCCGTTACCAGCGCTCCCCTCCTCCTCATCATCTTCCTCCTTCTCCTTCTCGAGCTCCTCGAGGATCCTTCGTTCATCCTCCTCAAACTTCAGCTCGGAGGCGGTGCGCTCCCTCAGCTCGCCCGCGTCCCCCGGTGGCCCCCAGCCCAACAGCAGCAGCCCCTCCTGGCTGCCCTCCCGGCTGAGGCAGGGAGAGAGGGGCAGGCCGGCGTACCCCTCAACCACGCCCAGCAGAGTCCGCTCCTCCAGGAGGAATAACGAGGGAGGGTCCAGCAGGTACAGGGAGTCTTCGTCGTCGCCTCCGTCGTCCACGCCGCCGCCCATCGTGACCGGGGGCAATGGGGGAAGCATCGGGAAGTTGTTGAGCCTGCTGAGGCCCGCCTGGGCGCGCCTTGCGGCGCCACCGCCCATGCTGCGTGGCCAGGTGCGCGCTTTGGTGGGCGGACAGAAGACCGGCTTCGGGGGGATGAGGGGAGCAGCGTCCCCTTGGTCCTGCTCCAGGAGCGGGGAGTCCCTCTCTGATTCGGACTCCACCGGCTTGGGGGGCTCCACCGCCTCCGGGATCGGCCGGTACCCCACCCTGCTGCTCCGGCTCTTTGCTCCGAGAGGCACAGCGGCCAGGTGGGCTGAGGATGAGGGGCTCTGCTGCTTTGAGGGGGAAGGCAGGTCGTTGTGGTGGCTCTGCTGCTTTGAGGGGGAAGGCAGGGCGTTGTCGGGGTTCTGCTGCTTTGAGGGGGAAGGCAGGGCGTTGTTGGGGTTCTGCTGCTTGAAGGGGGAAGACAAAGCGTTGTGGGGGCCGTGATGCTTGGAGGGTGGAGGCAGGGGGACGTGATGCTGTTTCTTCTGCCTGCTTATGGGAAGGGGTGGCGGGCTAACCGCGGGCGTCAACGGAGAAGGCGAGGACGCAGCGAGCAGGGTTTGAGGCGCGGAGGACAAAGGCGACGACGTATAAGGAGGGGAATGAGGGGCGGCCGAGGAGCTGGTAGTGGTGGTGGTGATGGACGGGAGGGGCTGTAGAGGAGAGAGGGGGATCCCGGCGCTGGACAGACGCTTCTCCGCCACCTCGTTCTGCGAGAACTCCAGTCTCTCAGCGAACTCCGGGAAGCCGGGGTGCATGAACGCTTTCCAGGATCGACGGTTGGGGTTATCCTTCCTGTCTCCGCCCTGGTGGTGGCGCCTCTTCACCACGGCTGCCACGCCGCACGCGGAGGACGACGACGACATCGCCGCGGAGATGGGCAAACCCGGGCCGGCGAGGCCGAGCAGCGGCGACATGCTCTGCGGGTCCCCGGTCAACTTCAAGGCGTCGAAGATCACCCTCTCGTCAAGCCGCTTCGCTGCCCCGGCGATTGCGTCTGCGTTCCGGGAGAGAAAAATGCTCCCGATGTCGCCACCGATGGTGCCGTTGCTCGACAACGTGTTCCCTTCCCCCCCTCCAGAACCGAGGGTGCTCCTGGAGGGCTGGCACAGCTTGGCGCCCTGGTCAATCTGCTCGTTGATGCGCATGGTGTCGTATATTGACCGCTGGGGGACGTAGCAGTCCTCGATGTAGGCCTCGTCTTCATCGCCTTTGCCCAGGCAGCGGGGGTTCTGCCGCAGGCAGTCAGGGCGGCTCAGGGGCTTTCCCATCTCTAACCTTTGACCCCCTGGCGGGCAGGTGCATCCACAGCCAGCCCTGCTGGTGTGAATTACGGGTGCAGGTGCGGAGACCTTGTATGTTGTCCTTCAGAGGCCAGGCGAATAAAATAGACAATCCACAAAAACTAGGCCGATAGTAGAACAAAAGTGTACATTTACCATAACATATCCACAGTAAAATAATCCACAACATTGGCCATAAATTAGACAAGTTTCACATTCTGAAGAAAAAAAAAATGTATTCCACGGTTTATAAAACAGTTATCAGTTCATCCGTGAGTTCGTTACCAAGTCACCTCAATGGTAGTGCCATCCATGGTGTTGTGAGATACTGTGAAGCATTAGCAAGGAAACGAGAGAGACAGCATTGCCCCTTGGACACATTAATCACCACATCTGTTTACTCTGCAGAATGCAGAACAAGAGAGGGTTGTATGGAAGCACGACAATCCTCAATCACAGTCTCTCCCAAGAAGTCTAAAGTTCAACAGGGAGGAGTGAAAAAACGTCCTCTTGTTTTGCTTTCATAAAGCGATGACTTCCCTCCTGCTCCACGTGCAACGCAATCACGCCACGACTCCTCTTTCCAGACTCCTCATGATCCCTGCCTCCTCCTCTCGCTGCCTCCCCTTTTGCTCTTCTCCGTTGGAGACGGGGGGATAGCCGGGACGGGGAGTTCGGCCGTCTCGACGAGACGCAGGCAGCGGAGGATCGCCGCCTCCTTTTAAGGTGAGAAATCCCACTCTCGGTTATATAAAGGATCGGCTGCGTGGGGTGAGAAACACAGGCATGCACCATCCCCTACGGCTTTGTCGTGCTTTCATCTTCCTTTTGTTCACAGAAAAGGTTTATATGCGAAGAGAGAAAAAAAACCTAAACGAGGAGTTTGAAAACCCCCTTAAAAAACAACAAAAGAAGGTCAACTCAGACAGGTTTGTTGACATGTACAGTGGGTGTCCTCGCAAGGCTACCGCTCGACTTTTCCCCCCCGTCTCTCCTCTGCTTCCATCACAAACGGTCCTGGGGGTTGCGCGCAGGAAGCAAAGACGCCGATCCTGGTGTGAGATGCGGCGCGCTCGAACCCATGCCGCAACAATCAGGTGAGATCCGCAGTCTGTCAGGCAGGTACTACTCTGAACAAAGGGGGAACAAGCAGTCTCTCTCCTTCTCAACCCCCGCCTCCCTCTCCCACTCAAAGTGTGGAGAAATTCCTCTCAACCGTTCAGGGTTCTTTCATCTGTCAGTCTGTCCATCTCCCCGTTCTGCACTCCCCCGGTGGGGAAAAAAAAACTCCTCCGGCGAGAGAAGATCAACGCCAGCCCTGGGAGAGGTGTGGGGGGTTGTGAAGCCAGACAGGCGCTTCAAGTGAGGGCAGAGCTGCTGGGACTGTGTCCAGAGGGCAGAGAGACCCAGACCACACCCCCCCCCCCCCCCACCCAACCTTTCCCTGCTCCGGCAGTCCAAGCTTGGCTTTCCCCTTCCTCGCGGCGGACAATCCCAGGACGTGCTGCGCTCTTCCCAGACGCACGCTCCGTTGTTCAACTCCCCTTCTTCCTCCTCCTTAACGCTCTGACGCGCACTCCAGCTAATCCTCGCTGGAGAATTAAAACAAAGGGCGTCCCCGACACAGTCCTCTCTTTCTTGTCTTCTTTTCAACTCCCTCTCTCGCTCTCTCTTTCCCCCGGTGCCTCTGTTCCCATGCCACTACACAGCTGAAATGGTTTGCAGCTGCTAAAAACAAATCTCACTCCTCTTGCACTCTCTCTCTAGCTCGCTCGCTCCCCCGTCTGTCGCCGTGCTCCCTCCCCTCCGCTGTTGGCTCGCTCGCTCACACATACCCGTCTCTCTCTCTCTCTCTGTTTTTGTTTGAATTCAGCTCCACTCATTCCGCTTCCTGTGCAGCTATTAAAATACAGGAAGTGCTCCAATCATGCCGGCTTCCTCTGAGCCCAGAAAACAGAAAGACACAGGCCAGAGAGAGAGAGAGGGAGAGAGAGAGAGAGAAAGGGGGGGGTATTTGTAATGGAGGGAGGAGAAGTACAGATGGAAAAGAAAGATGATTGGAAGAAAATAAAAGGGTAAAAAAAAAAGTGTACAACAACAGAAGGATGTCTGGTAGTGTGTAAACACGCACAGTGCAGCATACATGTTGTGGATATGGAATAATATAAAACCCCCCCATCATGACAGAACAAGGCGAGCCCTCGCTGTGCTCAATGAAACAAGGGAAGCGAATAAAGAAATAAAGAGGCGAACGTATGGAAGAGAGATATTCTATTCTATAACCCGGGACATGCTGCTTGCCCTGGGAGGGGAGAAGAGGGTGGGAGAGAGGAGGAGAGGGATTTGGCCTAGATGGTTTCATTCGTGAGAGTGTAACCCTGCCTCTCCAGAAGGGAACCCCCCCTCCTCCCCTCCACAAACTCCCATCACACACACATGCACACATCACCCCCCCGTCCTGTCAGGGACACAATGACGTCCACGGAGAATGAAATGATACGGAGTCAAATAAAGGAGAGAGAAAGAGGGGCGGGGCTAAACCAAGGCTTATCAATAACAACCACCCTCTGTCTCCCCGCGCCCCCCCCGCCAC
>JAODUH010001750.1:0-12547 GCA_027564835.1 Typhlichthys subterraneus | reverse complement strand
ACTTGAAGATAAAGAGGAGATTGAATCCAAAGCTTGTCCGCTCCCTTCATAGAGAACATAAGAAGAACAATGGCCTTTTAGCATCATGCTGACCACAGCAACTGTAGCTACAGCTCTGTGTTGTTGTTTAAATAGTTGCATGGACAACAGTGGAGAACATCTGGCTTCAAAGACATGAGCTAAACATAAGCCGTTGTCTAGAATATCCATCCATCCATCTTCATCTAATTATCCGTGGTCTGGTCACGGAGGCAGCAGCTCCAGCAAGGGACCCCAAACTTCCCTTTCCCGAGCCACATTAACCAGCTCTGACTGAGGGATCCCGAGGCGTTCCCAGGCCAGTGTGGAGATATAATCACTCCACCTAGTCCTGGGTCTTCCCCGAGGCCTCCGCTGGACGTGCCTTGAACACCTCCCTGGGTAGGCACCCAGGGGGCATCCTTACCAGATGCCCGTACCACCTTAACTGGCTCCTTTCCACGCAAAGGAGCAGCGGCTCTCCTCCGAGTTCCTCAAGGATAACGTGGCTTCTCACCCTATCTCTAAGGGAGATGCCAGCCACCATCCTGAAGGTAGGAACGAAAATTGACTAGTAGATCGAGAGCTTTGCCTTCCGGCTCAGCTCTCTTTTCTTGTCTAGAATAGATGGACGTTACTTGAAAATCCTTATTGAATTTTGTCAATAACACTGGAGTTGCACTTTAAACGTGAAATAATCTTCCCCAACACTATAAGCTTATTCTGTAACAAATAAGATGACTCTGTAGACTAGAGTGTACACAGTGTCACGGTCCGCCCCCCTTGCCCTGTCTTGTGTTTGTGATTCTGTCTGTTTCTGTTCTTTTCTGTCTGTCTACCCCACTATGTCTATTTCCCTGTATTATGTTGATTGTTCATTAGTTACACCTGCCTCTCGTTTCCCCCTACCCAAATGGCCTGTGCTGTGTTTGTCTATTTCAGTTTGTTTTGTCGCATCCTTGCTGGTTCATTGTCTTTTGTCGTTTTCGTTGCCTGTCGTAGTTGCCTGTCGTTTTTTTTAAGTACATGAAATAGTTTAAACCATACCCTGCTGTCGTAGGTTTGGGTCCTCCTACCAGCCCCCACCCTGACACACAGCCTCTTTGTTTTAGCCTAAAACATCACTCATTTAGAGATAGATTAGAGAAGATAGAATATATAGATTAATGTTACATAGCGCCTTCAGGACTGTGTGGGTGTGTACGCACACTCACTTGATTGAAATCTCCCTCTATAGCTGTGTTTACATGGACAATATTATTAAGATTTGAATCAGGTTTAAAGCCCAACCTGAATTACAGTACTCTATATGTGCAAAGTATTGAGTTCACATATATGTGTGTCATCATGATTTAATAATAATTCATTAAAATCAATTAAATTATTAAATTAAAATTGGTATATTTTATAATAATAATAATAAAAATAATAATAATGATAATAATGATAATAAGTACATTCAGAATGGAGATGAATAAATTCAGAATGAGGCTAATATAATTCAGAATGGTTTTTCCAATGCCAGTTGGGTGGGTATACACTAACAGCAGAACCTCTCTCTCTTTCTCCCTGTCTCCTGTATCTCTCTCTCTTGCTCCCTCTCCTATATTTCATGCATACAGCCATACAGAATTATACAGATAGTATTTCTTCCTCTCGTCCTCATTCGTCCTCGTCGAACACACCGTTCCATCCAGACTCAGTAATGAGAGGACGGTGTGTCTCTGGTGCATTTGTTTAATGCAGGATCACGTTGAGCCGTGCACGTGAGGGTATTTTTGGGTGTTACAGGTCAAAAGATTTTGAGAACCGCCACCTTTGAAGGCCTATAGTGACAGGTGAGACAGAGAGAGCTTGTATAAGCAGGAGAGAGGGGCTAAACTCATGAGGGTTCAGTCTGCGCGAAGTCGCTTCCAAAACGCCACAGGCCACACTCTCAGAGCACACACAGAGGACGCAACGCAGGGGTGCTGTACTGTAGGCATCCATTTATGCATGCACTGTCTGCATACATAAGTGAAGGCCTACATCAGGGCTATTCAACTCCAACACACCTGATTCAAGGTTGTTAGAAGCCTGATAACGACCCGTTCATTTGAACCAGGTGTGTTGGAGCAGGGAGAGATCTAAAACATGCAGAGTGCGGCCCTCCAGGACCGGAGTTTAATAGCCCAGGCCTACGTCAACAGTATGCAAACCTGGGTTGCATACACACACACACACACACAGCCACACAGAAAGACATTCAGTGTACAGTACTGTACACCTGTGATAGACTTCTTTATGATTTTATGAATTATTGAATGGCCTACCTCTGCTCTAGTGTTGCTATAGCAGTGTCGTAGAGAATATGTAGTCTATATGCTGTACTGTGCCATCCGCCTGTGTTAGAGGCTGTGAGTCATGTTAGACTCGCTCAAAACTCGCCCTACAGACTAAATGAAGATTTCACTTTATTAATCCCTTAATCCCTGTGAGGAAATAGGTTATTACATGGATAAGGTAATACATGGAGCAATGAGCAATATACGAGAGGGAGCGATGTTATGATAAACCCACAAATAAGCACAAACTGGTGAATTATCAATTTCAAGTAGTGAAAGTTTAGAAAGTTTAGGTTTGAACAGGTTTAGACACTAACCAGGAGCCTATATTGCTACTGGGTATTTATCTGTATTATGTTATGGAGTTTGGGATACATAAAAGCCACATTTTACTTGATTTTACCAGCAGGTCCGGAACCAGTAACTACTGAGGCCACTGTAACAAAAAATAGCATAGGCTATTATCTTCTGTGGCCTGGAAAATATTGATCCTAATCTACTAAACTAATGTCTCGCTGTCTCTGTTTGCAGGGAGTTTTTCCAGCCAGCTATGTTCACCTGAAGAAAGCCATCGTCACCAACCGAGGGTAAGGCTCACCACACCTCTAATAAGCCATACACCATTGTGTGCAGGAGTGCATTGATATATATGGAACAACATCAGCTCTATCTGTGTAAGTGTCCAATTGACACAAGGTTACTAAAGGAATAACTAGATGGTTGTGTGTAAATCAAACAGGTTGGAGATGTTGGTTGAGAGGGAAAGAGAAAGAGAGAGAGAGAATTGAAAGGCATAGTGGGGTATATTAATGGGGTTTTAATGCTCAAGTAGAGACAAGTGAAGGAGAGAGAGGGGGATCCCTATACCTTTCTCTCTCGGTATGAGTTTAGCCTTAGAGCTGTCTGGTAAGTTTGTTGGCTTTCTGTTATTGGGCAGTTTGAGCATTTTATGACCCATCTACATCTCCTCCTCTTTCCCTGACACAGCTCTTGCCACCCTGGTAGGCTTGACTGATATCCGAGCCAATGCCCATGATCTCTACACTAGATTCCTTAATTTTCCTCTTTATTGTTCTGTAAAACAAAACAAAACTACTTTAAATAGCATGTTTCAAGAGGGGAGACACGCAGCCTATAATGAAACCAATGGTATGGGAGATACCATGAGATACCAGCACCGTGTATCTTGCTAACTCTGGTCATTGGAAATCATCATTCTTTAGCAGAATTAACCAGCAGGGTTGTCTCACACCACAACGGGTAGTGTGCACCAAACTGTTGTCTACGATGCACTGTGGAAACATGACATGGGCTTGATTCATCCATAGCTGCCAATTTTACACTACAGCTTCCTACCACTTCTCCTACTGGCATAACACACTGATGAGCTGATGATCCGACCGCCGGGTGCGACCTTAATCGCATGGCGGTGAGTCAGCTTGCCAAAACCCCCCCCAGAAATATTTGACAAACAAACAAGTTCAAGTAGTGCCTGTCTTCTCCCATCTGTCTCCCATGATGCTTCAGTGCTGGGAGGCCTTTTCTCAGTTGCACATGCTTTTTAACAGGTACTTCTTCAAAACTCTTCTTTTTCTGTCGGCATCAGTTGTTTTGAGAAGCGTTGCTTCTGACTAAGGTTTAAAACCTCATCGTTAGCATTTCTTTTCCAAGTTAAATTTACATAAGTTAAATTTACATAATGACACAAGAATCTCTTCTTTTTTATATTTGAGCTTAATCAGAGTTACAGAGCATGTCCTGATTTGCATTGGAGTTTTTTTGTTTTAATTAACTGCAGGGAGAGCTACATTAATTGGAATTACTGGCTCCTTTACTGTTTCAAGTGCCCCCATCCCCCTGGGCACTTGAGAGGAGAGCCTTAATACTATTCTAGAAAGCTAGGACACAGTTATGCAATGCATACAGGATCTAAACTCTGGAGTGGATGTACTGTTATTTTCATTGTTTTAGATGCATGTGGCAGTGTGGGTGCGAGTTTCTATGTTAAAAATCAACCTACGATTGTTATCTGACTTTTTACTGTACATCACACAATACAATAGTGTATAATAGTTTACATTACACTGTGAAAACTTTTTTAGATTTTATTATAAATTACAATCGGTTGTGGTTTCCGTAACGTTACCGTAAAAAATACGGCAGAACATCACCGTAAAAAATACGGTGTACCGTATTTCTTACGGTATGTCAAAAGAAAGATTTTTTACGTTTATGGTTTGAGTTTTATTCCATATTTTACTGTACATATTACATCACATTTTACTTTAAATATAACATTTAGAAAGAAACAATATTCTTCCATATACATAACAGGAAAATACTACAGGAATGCCATGCAGTCATACTACATAATAATGTAGATATATCTGATAATGTGTGAATGAAAACAACAACTTTTATACTGGTTTTAGTCACAGTGGTAATCCTGGATGCATGTCATAAAAATAATATAAACCCATTGTCACTAAAGCACATATAATGCGACAGCCGTCTTTGCTGTCAAATTGAAGACATTAGTCAAGTGAAGCTATGTTTCCTTCTTGCTGGGAATATACAGTATTGTCTCTGCCTGTGAATATGCTGTTGACAGGCAAAGCTGTTCATTTTAACAATAAAATTAGTCTAGTGATGAAAGGGCAGTTTCCTACTGACAAGGTGATTAGATGCAGCACATCCATGAAACAGTAATAATACTGTATGTACCTTATCAATGGGCCATTGCATTGAGAACTGAGTCACTCATAATAGTCGCTTGGAATTGTTGTCAGTGGGACATCAAGGGATCTGAATAGAGCTGGAACGTGAAAGCATGTGAAATGTAGCCAAAGGGTCTGGGGAGAGAGAAAGTGCCTTTAAATATCTTGAAATCTCTGAGATGAGAGCTGCTGCAGACGGCGTTTTAATGAGTTTTCATCTAAGCACAGAGGAAGCGATGGAAAGACTCAGTCCTATTACACACACTCGACACTGTGAGTTAAAGAAACACAGACGAGAAGTTTTACTTAGAAACAAAACAAAGCACAATATGGATAGATGACACAAGAAAATGTGATATGGAGGAAGGGATGCGGTGGACGGAGGGGAAGATGAGATGGAAGTGACCAGTGGAACAGAGGAGTGGTGCAGAAGAAACAGAGACACACGCTCCTTTAATGGGGCTGAAGCCACCAGGGATACTGGCTCCTGGGGGCCACCAGAACAATTAGAAGAAACAATAACAAGTCAACTAGGAAACACGTCTGTTAATCAGAACAAGAGTCTCATGATTAACACACATTTCCATTAATCCTTAAAGGTCCTATATATGAGTTACAGTTACAGTTAAAGGCAGGGTTAGTCATTTTCGAGAACTCTCGCTAACAATATCCCTCCGCGGCGCTGCTCCATACATCAAAACTCTTTGTGAAACAAAGCGTAGTACTATGACTTTTTGTTGTAAGTGGTGTTCGCCACTTTGTTTGTGTTCCTATTTACAGTGCCATGGCTGTGTAGACATATCTGATTATTGTGTCAACATGCGCAGAGAACGGTAAGATTGCAAAATGCAAAGAGATATTTGGTGAATTTGCCTAAATATGTATTATTTTACAAATAGCTTGCAATAGCTGACTTTACCTTTAATATAGCAGCAAACAACTGTAAAAATACATCCCGACCTAATCCTATGCCATCACAGTCCCCCTGTGTGTGCATTACTAGGTGCAATACTACTGTTCTTATCTCCTTACTGTAGACATCCTGGCCGACTACGTGTGCATGATAATGAATGTGTGTGCTTTGTTGCGAGATGCTGATGCTTAGTGTGACATCTAGTGGCAGACAAGATCTAGTCACAACATACTTATAAATGAATGTCAGCTTTTGGGATGAGAGAGAGAGAGAGAGAGAGAGAGAGAGAGAGAGAGAGAGAGAGAGAGAGGAAATTGAAGGCATATTGAGATAAAGACTGATTAATGGGGTTTTAATGCTCAAGTAGAGACAAGTGGAGGAGAAAGGGGAGTTGAATGGAGAGAGCCAGAGAAGGGAGGGAGAAGGGAGATATGTGACGTGCCAGTGATTGGCTGTCAGACTTGAAGATAAAGAGGAGATTGAATCCAAAGCTTGTCCGCTCCCTTCATAGAGAACATAAGAAGAACAATGGCCTTGTAGCATCATGCTGACCACAGCAACTGTAGCTACAGCTCTACACTACACTACACTGTTGTACACACAGATTCCAGAAGAAGCTCATTCGGTAACATAAAGTTGACTGTAGACTAAAGTGTACACAGTCTCTTTGTTTTGGCCTCATTTAGAGATAGGTTACAGAATATAGAATATACTGTACATCAGGGCTATTCAATTCCAGTCCTGGAGGGCCGCTGCCCTGCATGTTTTAGGTGTCTCTCTGCTCCAACACACCAGATTCTAATGAACTGGTATTTAGAAGCCTGATAACAACCCAGTCATTAGAATCAGGTGTGTTGGAGCAGGGAGACATCTATAACATGCAGCACAGCGGCCCTCCAGGACTGGAATTGAATAGCCCTGCTGTACATCATATTTGTTACAATAGAGCCTCATCACCAACACAGGTGTTCCGTCTGAGTGGACTGTGTGAGTGTACCATAGACTTATTAATAGAGAGACACAGGGAACAGGGAAGGAAATGGCGGCTCGATTTGTCAAAGTATTTGCTCATTGTCGTGGTGAAGCACAACATTCTGTGTCGCCATATTGGCAAAGTGGCTCTTTTGCTGCATGTGCAGTACAAACAGAAGATTATGTGGCAACCTGCGACACTGGAGTTCCCGGCCTCAAACCGTGTGCATGTGCGGCGTAGTACAACATGTCATAACAGGACAGGGTTTTTGCTTTGGACTGTACTGTGCTGTTTTAATTGTAGGCATGTTTTCTGTAATATTTAGCATTTACACTAAAAGCAGGATCGGTGTTGTGCTCGCTAAAACTCTGCTCGTTGCTCGTGCACGAGAAATACACGTGCAGCAGCAGGCACGACCATAGGTCTATGTTGCATGACTATTACGTCATGACAAACAATCGTCCAAACTGGCTTTATTGACATTGTTAGAAAAAATACATGTACATAAGCGCCAAGAGAATATTCTGAAGCACCATATGAGCGTGTTCTGAATCTGCAACTGAAAAAAAAAAATGTGCAGAGCAGTAAAACCGATAACAAATTTATAAATGGGGTGTGTATTGCAGTTGGTTCTTTCGGCTGCAGTACCACACATTGCCACACGTCACAGGTGCTTCAAGCCTAGAGTCAGACCCTGCCCCCCTGGGGTGTACACATACTCACTTGATTGAAAGCTCCCTCACTGACACTGTAATGATCAATTTACTCTTTACTAATCCATGATGGTAAAGAGACTGATGGAGCAGAGATGGTTTTAGCTTCAGTCAGAGGGATTGTAACTAATTTACAGGCTTAATTAACTGTGTAGGAGGTTAATCATTTAGCTGGATTGTATTTTATATCTATTATACTTGGTGAGGAGTTAGCGGGGTTCAAACCAGCGAGTTCTTTATCACCTACTGTTTCTCCCTGCTCTACCACTGAGCCACTTGCCGCCACATCTCTAGTAGTGTGTGTGTGTGTACTGTGATAACATTTGTGCATCTTTGTGTGTCTGTCATTGCACATCTACAATGTATCGTTATTTTTTGTGTGTGTGTGTATTTGCGTATGAGAACCGCATGTGGAAACGCCATACCACTGACCTCTGTCTACTGTAACTGCATATTCTGGAATGTAAAGGAACCTCTGTGTTTGTCTTCCCTGTATAGGCAGCATGAGACCGTTGTTCCCCTTGAAGACCCTATTGTTACAGAGGTGTCGTTCACACTACAGGAGTGGGCGTTGCTATGGAAGCAGCTCTATGTGGTAAGGAGCACTCCATGGATGTGTTTGAAATGTACACACTCGTTCACTACTGTATATATATTGCACTTTATATTGAATCAGACATTTTGTAGTGTTGTTCGAAATCCCAACTGAAATGTTTTTTCACTAAATAGTGCACTAGAAATTGTTGCGTGGCACTCCTAAATTAGTGTAAAGAGGATGTAACCGACTACATCGATTGATGTATACCATCATGCGTGCTGTCAAAGTGTTCACATTAACGCTTTTCTTTTTTCTTTAGTGTTTATGAAGCCTAATAACATTTGCTTACTGAGGAACCATTAACACATATTTGCACTATAACAGAATAACAGTCTAGCAGGAGAGTCAGAGATGTCAGTCAATATATTTCTCAGATTTGTGCATGTACAGTATTGTACATGCCCACACAGTCATGAGAAGATATGTAATGAGGCAGTTTTGAGCCTGGGACTGCATGTAAACATTAATACAAACAAAATGGACTTTGTGCGTCTACAGTAGCCTACCAGCAACAATATGAATTATTAATGTTGTCGCAGATCTCTTGTCTGTCCTTGATTGGAAGAATTTAATGATTTAACTGTCTTAACTGTGTTAATAATGAAAAGCTACTACTATATAATAATTATATTGAGCATGGTGACTTTTAGTGCTACAGCCTGTATGTAATGAATGCTTTTTGACTTATAAATCACCTTTGCTGAATAAAACGGTACACACACATATGAGTAACTGATACAAAACAAAGTATTAGGCAATAAAGCAGAGTTTGAATCATTTCAATGGCTCTAATGTAAATGTAACCGCCAGCACCTACCAATTGCCATTTTTAAAGAAACAAAACAGCAAAAGTGTCCTGTGCGACCTATGGCATCCCACAATTATAGCTGTCATCTACTGCAAACAGTAGTCTGATGGTGATTTCCATATTGTTCTCAATAGTTTCCATGTTAATCTACCTCTTTTATTTTGCAGTGTTGATTCACCTACTTTATTCTGATGATGAATTTGGTTTTATGTTTCTATGTAAGAAACTGTTGTGGTTCTTGTGTTGGTCATCCTATGACAAACATGAGCAAACTATCTGGAATTCAGATTATTATCAATTCTCTGTCTCTTCCTTCTGATGGACTTTGTCATCTCGTACCCTGATAATTTCTCTGCCACTTCCATCCTCCTCCACCTCTGTCAACCATGTTGCCTTCAGTCCAGTGTGCTTTACTGTAAACATCACAATCCATCCTAACATCCATGCATCATGAGTGTACATACTGTTGCTTTTGGATCGCATGCATTTGAATGTGCACCATGGCATGTGCTCAGTTAGCACCACTGTTGATTTCAGTGTGAATATGCAGCATAATCATTCATTCTGCCTGACACACCTGTGAGCATGGTTATAGTGCTGTCATTCTGTCTGTGCACACGCACGCACAAACACGCAGGCACGCACGCACACACACACGCACGCACGCACACGCACGCACGCACGCACGCACACACGCACGCACGAACGCACACGCGCACGAACACACACGCACACACATGCATCCAGCGATTGTGAGTATCCTATTCACACTGCCTCAGGGATTTCACGCATTGCTGCTTAAGTGACAGTGCGTACGGTATGTGTGGAAGATTGAGTCCAAACAGAGATGGACTGTGAATAAACACTCGTACAGCATTGTGTATGATACAATTAGATAATTTAGCAGACACTTACAGTACAGTGTACAGTATAAAGGTATATAGCCAGAAAGCTAATTTTAAGATAATACACTTTTGGTCAAATTCACCAAATATCTCATTGCATTTGGCTATCTTACTGCGTCTGCGCGATGAAAAAATGATCCGGTACTTCTACACGGCCCTGGCTCTGTAAATAGGAACATCAACACAGTGGCGAACACCACTCACAGCTACAAAGCATTACTGGTCCCAGCACTGTATTTCTCAGATTTGTGCATGGTTGTGTGTTTAGTATGCGTGTGTGCGTTAGCGTGTGTGTGTGTGTGTGTTCGAATCTGAGGATATGTTTTATTACATTTTTTTGAGAAAGTTGGGAAATAAAATTAGAGAGGATTATGTACAGTACAGGTTCAGTATGTGTTGAAGTTGAAACACAAGCAACCTGCGTGTGTAGCTGTCTTCTTTTACTTGGCATTCTATTCTATTCTATTCTATTCTATTCTATATATATATATATAAAAAAAAACGTATTAACCCTGGCTTGTAATAAATGTATCTAAATAGCTGTGAGACCGAGAAAAGAGAGCTCACTCTCTCCATTGTCTCGCCCTCATTCACGGACAAGACAAAGAAGAACTAAATGCATATTTAGACACCTTCTAACACCTTTGTCTGGCCGGTGGTGACACAGCCACCTTCAACTGACCTTAGAAACCCTGGAGAAATGACAGAAGTGGAAGGTGTTGACGAGAGGGCAGGACAAAGGGACAGGGGGAGCATGTGCCCATATTAAAAGCAATTTAATCTCCAAACTACCAGCAAAAAAAAAAAAAACAATGATCCATTAACATATATCCTAAATAATCCCATTCTAGACCATCACTTTCAAGTACTAGACGATGGCTCATGCAAGCAGCAGTAGCCAGCGGACTGGTGGGAGTCACGGTGGGCACACAGGACTGTAATCAGGGTGGACAGTTACATGTGCTCTCTAAGGAAACATGATTGGTTCAACACCCACACACATGCAACGCGACATAAGCCTCAGGGCCTAGGGGCCAGAGATGGTCCCATTCAGTGTAACATTATATAATATTGGACTGTATTTATCCAGTGCGTGTAGGACTCCAGTTCCCCAGGCCTATGGGCCCACGTCGTCATGTGTTGTGCTGTGAGTGACAGCTCTGTGGAATAGAGCCAACATCTCTCTGTCTGTCTGTCTGTCTGTCTGTCTGCTCTTCCTGTAATCTTCACTGTCTCTCTCTTGCTTTCTCTGTCTCTCTCTTCCTGTCTGTCTGTCTTTCTGTCTGTCTGTCTGTGTCCCTGTTCATGTTTCTCTCTCCCACTATCTTCTGTGTGTGTGTGTGCGCGTGCATATAAGGTATTTTTACCATTAAGAATGCATCTCTCCATCCACATCTTCATCGCCCCGTACACCCACAACATTTTGAACAGAGGAGAGCAGAGCAGAGGCACTCCATCTGGACTGCAGATACGGTACAGACCAGGCCGTGGGTCTGTGGGTGGCAGCGCGAGAGAGCGAGAGCACGATCACATAACAATACAGTCACATACTGCAGAGAGAGACGCAATGAAGATGTTTGAATTGAAAGCAGAATACAATGAGGTAGAGGAAGATAGAGAGAGCACGAGAGAGAGAGAGAGAGATAGCGCGAGAGAGAGAGGGCTAGCGTTCCCTACATTGTGAGGGAATGTCAAGTCGCTTGGCAGCCTGTGATTTTCTTCCTGTGTGCCGCCTGGGACTCCTGTTTGTTAGATAGCTAGTGGAGGATCGCCACGGAGAGCGAGGGAAGGGGATGTGTTTACCGCTCTATTACGTCTGTAAGTGGAAAATATCTGATGTTAGAACATGTGTCAAGAAATAGCACTGTTGTGTGTGTGTGTGTGTGTGTGTGTGTGTACTATAAGCAATACTTTTTCTGTGCTTGTTTATGAAAAGGGTACATTTGTCAGTATGTGTGTTTATGTGCATGCGATGATGTGCATGTGAGAGCGAAGGTTTGTCTGTGAGCACGAGCAGGACTTACCTTGAGACATGAACACAACCGCACAGGTATTGAAACAAGTGCTGTGTGGTCTTGTTGCTGCGGTGACTCATGGTATTGTCAATGTTGTTGTCATGGTGATAAGTGGGCTGTTGGTCCCAGGGCATGTGCATTAATAATACTCTTGCTACGTTATTTCAACATATCACCAGTCTATCACTAGAAGCTAGTTAGCTAAGCTAAGAAGCTATATTTTAGTGTATTAGCCACTCTTACCCAACATAGTGCGACATGAAGTAGTTATAGGTGTGTGTTGAGTCACAATTTGGCCTCCTGTTATCGATTTAGTTCTATGCCTGCAATCTCTACAGCAGCCTGTCTGCATATAACAGTATCAGCCATCCTTCGAAAGAATCACTTTGCATTGTAACGTCCTTGCAAAATAACTTTTCTGACAGTGTAATCGTAATGTCTTACCATCTTGATGTCTATCCTGTTAATATTGTGGGAGAGGTGTCCTTCCTGAGAGAGAGAGAGAGAGAGAGAGAGAGAGAGAGAGAGAGAGAGAGAGAGAGAGAGAGAGAGAGAGAGAGAGA
>JAODUH010001749.1:0-12547 GCA_027564835.1 Typhlichthys subterraneus | reverse complement strand
GAAATAGCCTTTTTTAATACAAAAATGTAATTTTTTAAAAATTATTTTATATTTATTTCATTATTTATACTTTTATTTATTTATTTATACTTTTATATATATATTTATTTATTTATTATTATGGCAGTCCTGGTCCTCCATACTTTTAGACTATAGAACTAAAATAAAATCATCTGATGAGTATATGTGTCAAGGATTAGGCTATTGTGAGTGAATAATATTTATGTGTTTTATTATAGAAAGTCATAATATGTTAAATGTCTGTGCTAGTTATAAATCAGACATAACTCCAGAAATATACATATATGCTTATACATGCTATTATTTCATTAATATATGTATTAATCTACATTTGGAGCCAAAAGTGTTTATTCTGTTTTATTGAGATTTTCCATCCGGAGCGCGTTCAGACGCAACTCCAAGAATCTAAAATGGACGCTCGATTTCTCGAGCTGTGAATGGCCAAGTTTGACAAATGACCCCTACCCCTTATTTTGAACATTTAAATCTGGGGAAGAAGGGGAATGTAGTTTTAGATCCAGTGTAGTCTTTTGCAGACTGCATGCCTCACTTTTAGATGCCAATGACATCTCATAGAACTACATCTCCCACAGATATTGCCGTCCAAAGCTAAATAATTTTCACAAGATGGACGAACAGAATTACGTTCTGAGAATACTTTTATTAATTTCTTCATCCCGAGCTTCACCGCAGGCGGTGTTGCACCCCCCAATGCCCATTTGTTAAAATACTTGTGTGGTTGCTATTATTATACATGTCTGGATTGCTATTATTATCACCTAGACTCTCAGCTATAAATATAATATAACAATCATTGCCCAGTTTAAACCACATTTTCAAAATGGAAACCGATTAAAGCCCATATCGCAAATTGCGTGTGCAAATATCACATTGTGCACGTCGACACACAGGTACATAGCGATCTTTATCATGTTACGCAATATATACATATTATACACCGTCCGATAGATGACACTCGCATAAGTCTAACCATAGTATGTTTCCAAATACTGTTTTCAAAGACTGAAACAGCTTATAGAGTTCGCCGATACTAATTTCGTTTTTTCAAATTAGAAACAACACACTTCGTCTTACCTTTGATGAGTTTCTTGAGAAAGCTTGCCTTGGTTTGACCCAAAACCTCTTAAAAATTATATTACGTTTAGCCTCTGTTAGATATTCATTTGGATCAAATGAAGTGAAAATGTTACAATTTACACTCTTTTGCAATATAATTACTCTAAAGGCGGTAACTAATTAGTTATTGCTAAATGTTTAAAGGATCATTGTCAGTAAAACGTACTAAAATGCATCAGTGAAAGCACAGTGTGTTTGTTGCTGTATGTATGCTGCACAGAGGGCCCTGTCAGCCCAGCAGGAGTCCAAGGTGACTATTTGCATTGTGTCACATAAGCAGCATCAGGCCAACATGCTTGGCCCAGTCTGCAGCTGACATTGAAGTCAGAGGGAAGGTCAAAGATGATTCAGCAATTTACTCACAAACATGAATAAGTGCAAGGACAAACATTAGCCATTTCTTAACCTTAGAGGTTAATTGTTTTCTTAACTAGTTTGAGGTTCTGAAGCCATTTACTGTTACAAGTTAATGAAGCAACTGATCAAATATTACCCTAATTTCAAATAATATAATCAAGAGAGAGCGAGATTATTGATATATCTAAGTAATATGAAGCTCCTTGTATGTAGTGTTTGTGAGAAAGGTAAAATATATAAAATAAAGAAGACACCTGCTCATTGCAATAGAGAGATAATACTTTATTTAGAAGAGAAGATAAACAATCATATAGCTACAGCTATGCTACTCTATGAAACACATCCCCTTCAAATCCCTCCATCTAGATTGAACAGTTCAACACTTCAAATCAATGGCCATAGAGGTGGAGCCATGGCTCAAGGAGGTGGGGTTACTTGTCTATGGGCAGGGCTACAGAGTACAGTTGGCCTCCGGAAAGAGACGACATTTAGCTACTGTCAGGTAGGTCTCCACCTGGGTACAAAGTAATAATCACAATGAAATTTATAGATATTACATTTTGTATTTTCTTTCTTTTAGGAAACTAAAAGCAAACAAGAGAAAAATACAATAATAATAATAATAATAATAATAATAATGATAATAATAATAATGATAATAATGAGATCCCCACCTTGTGCATGTCTTTCTTGAAACAGGACAGAAGCTTGTAGCTTCTACGTTGGTAATCCTGTTCTCCTCCGAGACTGTGATAAAATGACCCAGGGGATATGTGGCTGCTGTCCAACTCTGGTAAAGTCTCTCCGGCTTCCTGGGTCACCTGTAAACATACCACATGGATGGATGGATGGATGGATGAATGGGTGGGGGGTGGATGGATGGATGGGTGTATAGATACAATGGATGGGTGGATGGATGGGTGGGTGAGTATATGGGTGGGTGGGTGGATGGATAGATGGATAGGTGGATGGGTGGATGTGGATGTATAGATGGATGGGTGGGTGAGCATGTTTATACCGCAATCAGCAGCTCAATTCCTGTCTTCAGTTCAGTGATTTTCGGGGTGATCTGATTCCTAAGGGCGGGTCCGGCAGCCATAGCACGGTTGGGGAATTCCCAAAACTCGATCAGACGATAGCAGATCGTCAGCAGTTTCATGACCTGGACGCGACAAAATAACCAGACAAGCTGCTTAAAAGAGACTAGACCCGAGTAACAGGACAACAGATGGCATCCGGTCTTTAACAGAAAATAATCAGACAATAGATAAAAGCAGATAAAAAGAAATCATATAAAAAAACATGGACACCAGTTTCAACACCTAGGTTATATTAAATGTTTATGCAGTAGATTACCCTTATCCCTGTAGTTCGTAAAAGTAAAGATGTGTATTTACAGAACTGAGTTGCGTTGCATGCTTATCGATGGGGCTGATGATGTCATCCGAGTTACAAAAATCCTGCATTTTATTCATCTGCCGTTGTTCCTCGATCTGGAGGGAGCTTTGCTACAAACACAGACCGCACACACAGACACAGATAAAACCTGTTTGTTAATCTTACAAATTATAGTGTAAGATTTTGTTTGTGTAAATGTGTGTATGTTTGCGTGCGTGCGTGCGTGCGTGTGGGTGTTACTCACAAAGTCGTTGAATATCCTCTCGGCCAGTAGATGAAGGTTTGTGACTCTGTTCACCGCGATGGAGAAGAGACGTTTGCTGTCGGCCAGAGACTGACCGCTACAACCGCACAGCACACTGACGACAAGCACTGACAGCAATACACACCCTGCACCCACACAGACACACTAATGTTACACCAGAAATAGGGACACATTGTGCATCTGAAGTGCACGGCACACGCATACACTGAAGCCAACATATATGAATAGACACTGTACACGCACACACACCATACACACTAGACACACACGACCACCCCGTACATACACACAGACCAAGAAACCAACGCTACACACACATATGCACACACACAATAGGTACACACAGTTTTCTGTGTGCCCCCACATTATACTGTACTGATGAGGGATCAACGACCCTTGACCCCTGTGTTACCTCTATCCATGGCTGGTGGATGTTCTAAAGTCAGAGTTGATTGCTACAGATGCTGTCCTATGTGTTGTCTATGATTGGAGTGTCTCATTGATACCAGCTCTCAGTTTTATAGCACAAAATATAATGATTAAATTCATCGCCATATAAAGGTAGCATACGTGGCAAAACACAACACCTGATTTTAGTTGTTTTTGTGGCAATGTTGTGATCCATGAATACAAATGTGTTACTGATCTCTGTTCTGTCGTGGATGGGTCATGCTCAATCTATTAATCTCTTCCCTGGTGTGGAAGCTGTCCTAGATACACATGGAGTAGGCTGATATACACAGCAGGTTCATGAAGGATTCAGCACTTCTGACACTGAACCAGCAGCAAAGTGACATGAGTCACAACAAACATTTAGCAGCCATTTTATGCTTCCAAAATGCTAAAACCAGAAACAAAACCAAATTCATCTAATCTCGTAAAGTGAAAAAGTCATTTAAATGTAATCAGAAATTAGAATATACAGTACAATTATCAAAATATAATCAAATATACTGTACCATTAATTAAAATCAACCTTTTAAATGCATGTACATGACGTTGCTACACAGATTCCTAATGCAGGCTTTTGTCCCATTTATATACAACATACTTTTGCTCATGTTGTGATTACAGTTTATCCGTAATTTCATCTTTATGTATTTTTTATATTTTACTTTTTATTGTATGTATTTTAATTATTGTACTACTGTGCTTGTATTTTGTTAATTTTCTTTTTACTACAGAGTGTGCACTACAACCAAGCATTTAATTGTGTTATATGACATCTCAATAATTAACGTCTCAATAATTAACTGTTGTGTGTAACCGGACAATATATACGGTATAATTCAACTGAAATGAGGAGTTAAAATTAGTCCCTTCCCCAACATACACAATAGGACATGCATACGTTGTCATGTTCTTCTTATGTGTCATATATTTCATTTGTTCCCCAAAACAATATAACACTGATATTTGTTATTGTTTCTCTTGCAATAGATGTACAATAGTGACAAATGTCCTCAGTGTAAATTGACATGTTGAACTGTGACTTGAATGCAACTTAACATTGCTTTAATTTTTCTTTTATTTTTCTTAGTTTTTATTTATTTATTTATTTTTGTTGCAATTTGACAAGTTGAAAATAAAATAATGTAATAATGTTTCTGTTGCTTAATTTGGTTAATTTTATTATTATAAAAGCTTTATTATTTGGTAGGTATTAAATCTCACAAATTGAGATTGAAAAGATCTGGTTGATATTTAAGTTTAGAAATTCTTTATTATTTGGTAGGTATTAAATCTCACAAATTGAGATTGAAAAGATCTGGTTGATATTTAAGTTTATAAATTCAGGTCGTAATATTCACCATCCGGGTATCGCAGGAAGAGCAATGGATTATTGATACACTACTGTATACTGATACACTGTAACCACAGGTTCTAATCGTAGGTTGATGTCAAGTTCACATCATCCTGTGATACCCAGATGGTCAATGTTAAAAGCAGAGTTTCTCTATGAATTTCTCGACCTGAATTTCACTTAATTACTTGAATATTACAGAATAATAAAGATTGTATTTTTTACAACCAAATTCAGAAACAGACAAATTAATGCATCTTAAATGCTGTTTCTATTTTGATTTTTTCAAGATTAAATCTAGAATTATGTTTTTCATGTAACTCAACAAGTGTTATGTTCAGTGATTGGTTTTCATGGATATTTATTTATTTGCACAAAATTATTAAAGTACAGTACAGTAATTCTTATACATAGGCCAATAGCTACATTATGCATTGTAATATTGTGAAATGTCAATATAAAGGAACTTTTAAAATACTAAACCTAATTATAAAAGATTACATTTCACACTACCAAAAAAGAAAAAAGTGTTCTGTCTGGTGCAATCTCATACCGAGGCACCATGGGACAAAGGCAGGATTCTAGATCGTGTGCCTAGCTGATGTAGGCTGTATAGCCATACAGCTTCCCTCCCTCAATCTTTGAATAACTAAAAGAAGAACATACAATTATTTAAACACAATTGAAAATATATATACATTATATTTTATTAAAGATTATACAGATAGATATTCAATACATTTTCTGAAACATAGCCTACACAATTTGATCATCTCGTGACTCCTGAAGCAATGAAGCATATCGCGAGCTGTCTCTTTGACAGCCACATGGTCTTGTAATAAATATGTGCAATAGCGCCAGCAGAGGGCAGCACAGGGTTACAGTGTCAGGAGAGCTAGCAAGAGAGAGAGACACTAGAATGTATGTGTATGTCTGGGGACATGGTGGATATGTCCTAGTCCAGCAGCTGCTGGGATATAAGAGAAGACATCCTCTGCTTATACTGAACTAAAATTAGAACTATCTCCTGCCCTCTCTCTCTCTCTCCCTGTGTGTGTATGTGTATGCACGCGCATTCGTGATAGATTTGACATTTATCTCTCAGGTCAACTGGGGATTAGATCACACATACACATCTAGATAAAATGATGGGGAGTTTGTGGGGACAGGGAGTTGAACTTCGAACTTTAATGTGAAATTATAGAGCAAGTGTTTCTTAAGTTCTTTACAGGCAGATAGCTCTATTAGTGTAGAATTCTGAACATAACACATTGTATGTGCCAAATGTGTGGGAAAATATCTCATTGTCTGAACATATAGTAAATAAAAAAATGTGTTTAGTATAATGTATAACCACTAAACACTGCATGGTCCTGTACAAAATGAACAGAAAATGTAAAACGTTGTTGGTTTGAGAAGCACTGCAGCACTCTAGCAACGGAACACCATGTTTACAATTCTGGATGTCTTTCTAAATACTTTATTTTTAAAATACACTGTTTGACAAATTATGTGAATATCTCCTCACGTTCCACTAGCTGTCCATTCTGTGTGCACGCTGAAAAATAACCAGGGCCCTGGCATTTACACAGCCCTGGCTTTGTAAATGTGAACAAACAAAGTGGTGCAGATCGCACCACACAACACTATCCCAGCCTTGGCAATGCATGTCCAATGTGGGGGCGGAGCTTATGAGGGAGCACTGAAAGAAGAGGTGTATTTGTTTTGAGTATCTTTTTCCAGCATTGCTTAGTCTACCTTATATTTCTAATACAACACATCAAGTATAGGCCTACTGTACATAGTTGTCATGTTAACCTGGATTAGTTAAGAAACTTAGACATTAGTGTGATGAACTACTTGAAAGCAGAATTTCATCAGTACTGCAGTTGTGTTAGCCTTTTAAACTTTAATAAATCACTGCTCAATTTAAAGAACATACAAATACATATGAGACACTAAAGCCATTAACCAAGTGTGCCACAAAACCTCTTCCATTTAGGAAAAAAAAAAAGAAAGAAATATATATCCCAACATACAAAATGTGTGAATTCACAATAAAAAACAAAGACTGAACCAATAAATAAAGACTTCTAAAGCAAAGGATATGTGCCAAATGATGTGTTTAGAGCTATGGTATATTATTTTTCCCCAGCCTGTTTCCAGTGTTTTCCACTTGTTCAGAACTGATTGTAAAATCAAGTGTACAAGAAAATAATCTCACCTAGAGAATTGTTTTATAAACAAGTTTAACTGGTGCTATGATAACACAACATGATAATTTTGGTAACACAATTAGTTAAATGTACTACTCATTTATTACTCAATGGTTACACCATATTGGTTAAATTATACCTAAATGTTATTACACCTAAATGTTTTATACATAGTTCATTTTATTTTGTTCCAAATTGTGTTCTAAATAAGAATACAATCTAATAATAATGTACCAGAATTTTACTGTTATTACTAACAATATGGTGCTAAATTAAATTCAGTACAATGTTTTAAATAATGTTATAACAAACCATTATATTTCATTATACAGTTCATTATAGCTAATATAATCTGAATCAATGTAAATTGCTTTATTATTACATACCTTTCATTAAGACTACTTACTACATAGTAGTCTTGAAGTTCAGATAAATCTCTATGTAGAAAAAAAAGATTAACACTAAATGCTACATAGTCAATTTATCTTAATTGTCATTTCTGTTTAACAGAATCACCTTCTAGTAAGTTCTGTACCTCAGTGCATGCTGGCTACCACTATACTGTAGGAGCAACATCCCACTTGTCAAACAAGTCACTGACATGTTTGACAAACAGAACTGGTCCTGTAATGGAAGACCCTTGGCCTTGAACCAGATATTTCTACAGTAGGTAGAGTACTCCTGTGGACAGTGGTAGGGACACAAGCCACGCGCTCTGCATGTTGGACAGCTTTAAGGAAGTGGCTCTTAAAAAGGGGGCCGCTGACAAAGGCTAGCTCACACTCCCTAAGAGGGCAACCCTACAGAACCTTCCAGAGGCACAGCCGAGGTCAGACCATGGACTCCCTCAGGTCTTCATCTGGGAGCAACAAGGGGAAGGTTGGGGGGGAGTGGAGAAGCACTTCGTTCTGAAGCTTCACTCTGGTGAGTGAAGGGCACGGAGGGTTCGCTGTGCTGTGTGGAGTGTGTGTGTTGGTGGTGTGGTGCAGGACGAAGCCTTTCCTCCGGAGATGTTTCCGGTAAGCTCTCTGTATCACGGTCGCAGCCATTTCTTCCTGCTTTCTCCTCAGTGTTGTGCTGATTGGCTCATATGACACCTACACCCAAATCATTATTCATTATTAGTATTGCTATTATAAATAAACCCATCAAGACAACGTATTAGTATGGAGCTTCCAAACTAAATATAAATAATAAAGAGTAGTATAGGAATTAATAAGGATCACAGTGGAAATGAATATCATACCTTAGATGGGTTGTTGGCCATGAATTTCTCCTCCATACTAGCTTTCAGAGAATCTATGCCTCCTGAATCACCCAAGACCTATTCAAGACAACATTACTTGTAGCTTCACATAAGATGTGATAAGAAATCTTAAATTAAGTGCACATTTACTAAAATTAAGTCACCATATAAGCCATTTATATTAGAAACAAGTCCAACTAGATTTTAAATCTAAAAACAAAATGATCAAACTAAGTTTTGCAGCCAGTAGGTTTTCTGAGGTGTCTTTAATTATTTATACAGTACACTTCACTGTACTGTGATTTTGACTTCTGGCATCAATTTGTTATTGATAGCATAGCTGCAGCAATTAGCTGAGGACGAGACTTAGTTTCAAAAAGGATGTTTTGTTAGCCAGTTGTAAATTCTGGAAGGATCCGTTATCCAATCATATTTCCAATGCATTAGCCTCACTTCCTTCTAGATCAAATATCAAATGTATCCATGGGCTCTTAGCGTGTGTTTCTTCACACTATTGCTGTATTCAGAGATTTCAGCATACTGTAACCATATTAAGTTACTGAGTACCTCAGTAGTGAGTGCCAGTAGTATGTCCAGACAGTGGATCTTGTCTCCAGGGACCAGAGGCAGATCCATATGAATCAGTTTGATGGTGTTGGGTTTAGGAATCTTCAGAGGATCCGCCAGAGTGTCGCAGAAGTCTGACAGCATGCTTCAAAACAGAATAAAGATGTCACTGAATTTCTGCTAAATGTGACTAGTGGAACATTTCTCTTCAACCAGATATGACCCTGTAAGTGCACTTGTTGAAGGACAGCCACTGATCACAGTACATTTCACAAGACACAAAATCCAACCATTTCTATAGTAGTGTTAAAATAAAGAATCAATAAATATATAAAGCCAAGTATAAATATTGTTTTTATCTGTAAAGGTCTTGCCTGTATGAGATGAACTGTGAGGCGTCTGGGTCAAACTTCTCCCAGGTTTCATAGAACATCTCAAAATCATCTTCACACAGTGGATCGGCGCTCTCCTCCGTGGCCACGTTGAAGTTCTCCAGGATGATGGCTATGTACATGTTGACCACCACCAGAAAAGACATGATGATGTAACTACAGAAGAAGACTATGCCCACTCCGGGGCTCCCACAGTTACCCCTGACCTCTGAGCCCGGGTTCTCCACGTATGGGTCACAGTCGGGCGGCCCGCTGTTTAAGATGGGGTTAAGGAGGCCGTCCCATCCGGCGGAGGTGGTGATCATGAACAAGCAGATGATGCTGTTTCCAAACGTCTCAAAATTGAACATGTCGTCGATCATGCCTTCCTTCTTCACATAGGCAAAGTTGGACATGCCGAAGATAGAGAAAATAAACATGATGAGGAAGAGAAGGAGGCCGATGTTGAAAAGGGCAGGAAGTGACATCATCAAGGCAAACAGCAGCGTTCGGATGCCCTTGGCCCCGCGGATGAGGCGGAGAACGCGTCCAATACGAGCCAGTCGGATCACACGGAACAGAGTAGGCGAGACAAAATATTTCTCTATGATGTCGGCGAGAACTAGGCCTGCAGAGAGGGAAATAACAACTGCAATGACAACAGCATTGCTAATGATGAATGATAATACAATCCTATAGAGCACCCACCAACAACGGACAAGATGACCACGATGAAGTCAAAAATGTTCCACCCCACAGCAAAGAAGTGCTGTCTCAGAGCAATGAGCTTTAGACTGCACTCGCTAGTGAAAACCACGATGAAGATGAAGTTGACCCAGTAAAGAATGAACTCCTTCTCCTCGCTCTGCTCATCTGTTTCCACCATCATGGTGATCATGTTGAGGCAGATCAGCACCATGATGAAGATATCAAAGAACTGTGTGGTCACCAGCTCAAACACAAGGCCCTGGAACCTATTCTGTTGACAGAAAAACACATGGAGATCACAAAGCTAGACATCAGTCTAGCCCAAGTCCAAAAATAACCTAAAAATGACTGCTACACAAAGACAAACAAATCAGTTAACTTAGCAGCCCAGTCTCATGAGATCAACTGTTGTCTGTTCTAGGTACATTTAATTGTAATCTGAAACGTCAAAATAGCAACGAATAATTGCAAGAGTAGGCCTATATATAGTTTAATTTAAATGGTGACTAAAATCTATGGTTGAAGACGTATAGAAATATTTGAAAACGTACCCAAACGGGCATTTTCCCAATGTAATTGCACTTGCCATTGGGTTGGTACTGTAGGTGTAGCGGTGTCATCGAGATTTGGAAAAAATGCCTAATACAGGAGCAGGCACTATTGTGATCGGGATTGCCCAAATGGGGCCCGGGGGTCCGAAATGGGTGATCTCTGTAATGACTCACAATGGCCAAAGGTGGGCTTCACCAGCTACCACCAGTTCACCCAAGCCTGCTCTACATGAAATAGGAACAAACTTAGATGTCAGATTTGAGGAGTGGGAGAGACCTCTGAAATACCCGTTACCCAATCTGGGAGACTTGAATTGAAAATTTGCCCAAATGGAATAGCATTTTATTCAACTTCCATCTGTCCGAGTTTTGCAAGGGTCCCGATGACAGGGTGAGGTCAGATAGAGTAGAGGGGCGCCGGGGAAGGGAAAAGACCCCTGTCCGTCAGTTACAACTCAGCAGTCACTAGCAGGTCTTATATCTGAAGTCACATGGTTCTGTGACATGCGTAGGCAGAGCTGTGCCCAAAAGACTATTTTCCCAAATCAGGGGCTTTAAGACAACGTCCCATTGGAAATAGGTAACCCTAGAATTTAAAAAATTTTAAGCATTTTTTAGACAGGGTTTTCAAATCAACACCACATGTTCATCCCCACGTCCCGATAAGACCACGGAATTTTCACGATCCTAGAGTATTCCCAAAAATATATGGGTGACAGGGGCCTAAAATTTAAATGGGTTGCTTGGCTTGACGCCCTGTAGCTGCTCAGTTCATTTGGCGACGTTTGCAACTTTCAATTCCTGAGAAAAGCCTTTGCCCAATTGAGGTGCTTTTACATTGACCAAAATTGCCCGATCCAGAACAGGACTCCTAGCGATTCGGAGCCGTAGGTCACGGGGGGCACAATCCTCCAGATGTCCGTCCGGAGCGTGCCCGGGAACGACATATCCGAGTTTGGAAAGGATCATACCGCCGGATATAAAAAACAGCTAGGGTTAAGGTTGAGCCTCCAAAATCTGATGCAATAGGTCTCTGACTTGTAGTACCTGAGACCCATTTGAAATTTAAGGCCTTTTTTTTTTCACCTAGAGAGGTCCACCCGTGCTTTGGGGTAGTGCGTTCGGGGGGACCCCGAGAACCGGCTCACCTATTTTGGGGCCTCTTCGCTGTTTGGGGGGCCCGGGAGCCCCCTCCCCCAAACAAAGTATGTTATTATGGGGTGCTATTTGAATTGGGAATCGGATTGCCCGATTGAAATGCTTTTTCATTGTCCCCGCCAACGTTTCGGGGGTCTTCCTGAAGCTGTGGGAGACAATGAAACGTAACGAAAAGCACTGTGAGAACTGATAGAACTGAAAAAACCCGAATTGGGCAACCCAAGATTTTTTTCTATTTAGGCCTGTTAAATGGGTTGCTTTTTTGGTAGGGTCTCCAAATTAACACCAAATGTTTATCCCCACGTCCCCATGTAACCACGTGCATTTGCACGTTCCCAGAGTTTTCCTGGGGCCAGGCAAGTTAACCTGAATTGGTTTGTCCAAATGTATTTGCTCTCTAATGGTCAAGAATATTGTCCAATTCAGATGCATCAGACCAATGACGTGGACCTGAATTGGGCAAAATAATATTCGTTAATATCTCAGAACATGAATAAGATTGTATGCTGAAATTCAGGATTTAGCACCTATCCTTCACTGTCTATGGTGTAAGTTTGGAGCAGATCGCTCAAAGTTGTGTATTGACTATATGTTCAACCTAAGTCTTGAGGCAAAAATGCATTTTGTCCACTCTTCACAAAACGTGCACCAGTTATTGGCAATGACTAGGAGGTAGGGGTGCACGATATTGATCAAATGTGATATTGCGATATTGATCATGAAAATTGCAATATCGGTATTAATTTCG
>JAODUH010001748.1:0-12548 GCA_027564835.1 Typhlichthys subterraneus | reverse complement strand
CAGTTTGCAAATAACTACTATGATCAGATATGTAAGACTGTAAGAACCATGTACTTATATGGAGGAGTGTTAATAATAATTATTATTATTATTAATTAGTTAGTGAGTTAATGCAACACCCCACAGTAAAGCACTGCGCCCCTGTTCACCAGATCAGGATGAAGTGTGTCGTGCTGTTTGCTGTCTTGTTCCTGATGACCTTGATGGTTGAACCTGGAGAATGTTTTTTTTCTAAAATCTTTAGTCACGTGAAAGCCGCCTTCAAAGGAATCAAGGCTGGTATACAAGGTAACTCACGTCTGAGCTTCTTATGATTAAAGGATCTCTGAGGGAGAGCTGAATGTGAATTGTGTCTGCAGTTAAAGAGGCCTGGATCTGTTACTGTTTTGTTTAGGCCAGCTTTAATAACTGAGTTTAACTTTAACTAGTCTGTACGTCTGTATATGTCTGTATATGTTATAACTAGCTGACTATGCAGCTCCATGGGGTGGGATGTTCCTACGACAACCAGCATAGAATTTTTTGCTATTGTTTATGTTGTTGAATGATTTATGTAATTTGCATCAGAGCCATGCAGAAGAGAGTTGTGCCAAATAGAAATTGTCTACATGTAGATGAAAAACAGTTCCAGGAAGTGCTTGTTGGGCAATTTAATCGATTAATAGAGATACATAACTGCATTTTTTGGTAATTAGTAGTCAATACATGCATCAATTTACATTTACAATATAATATATAGGGAACTTTTAGTATTTGTGGCTAACTTCAGGAACTGTTTTGAGGTTCCACGACTCGCCATAAATGTGAAAATCTCTATTGGAAGGGAGTTGACGCGACTCTCTTCTACATGGCTCTGCTTTACATATATCTTTTGTATGTGTCATACAGGGTACCAAGAGCACAGACGCATGCAGAAGATGAGGTAAATGTCCCTTAATAATTAGACTAATTAAGTATTGGTGTTGGTAAATAAAACTCTGATTAGCCAAAGAGTTGGTCAAAGTCAGGCCAAACTAGATGATTACATCTAGTGTATTAGTTTTTAACAATTAACCAGATTTATATTTTATTTTACATTATATATGTTGTATATACTTTATACTGTATATTATTATGTAAGAATAACTTACAAGCTACACTCCAAACACACAGTGACAACTATACTGTTTAGTCTCAATCACCATTGATTAGTTTGGTACATCAGCCATCATTTGTTTTCCCTCTGTGATTTCATCATGGTCAGTGCTATCAGTGGTAACAGCCTTATTTCCCCAAGGCTTAGTTTTTTGTAAGCAAAGTAAACCGAACCTGAACTCTTCTTCTGTCATATATGACAGACAAATGCAACAGAACCCTGACCAGGGTTACAACCAGGGTTACAACCAGGATCGTGACCAGGGATACAACCGGGGCAGACAGGGTTACGGCCAGTAGCAACCTCCAGACTCTCTTCTTGGTTCATCTGCAGGAGCCTTCCTGAAGCTAGCGAGCATCTTTGCTAGGCTCTCCAGCAGATTTAAGAGTCCATGCTTATCAATAAACAATAAAGTTCTTAATGCAGGCTTCTTCTTGAGTGAAATATGCTTAATAGTTTTCTGATAATCATCTGTCAGTGTGCAGAAACAAAATGTCTGTTAGATTATTTTTCAAATACATTTTTTGGGACTAGCTTTTCCACCAGTGACCAATCAGCTACCTTCAAATGAGCTGTCACATGACCTGTCAGCACAGCAGGACAAGAATGTGAGACTGATTTAGCAACATCTTGATGTACTAATGAAGCTAATAAGGCCTTAACATAACTACTGAAATTCAGCACAAACTACACACACAAAATCTATGAGCTCTGGCAGAGGGGGTGTAGCGCTGTCAATAAAATATTTTGGAACCGGAGATCTTTCTGTGTGGAGTTTGCATGTTCACCCCGTGTCCGTGGGTTTCATCCGAGTGCTTCGGTTTCCCCAACTATCAAAAACATGTCAGATTCATTATCCGGTCAGTGCCATGTGACCAGAGACACTGGCTCCAATCTTGAGTTGGTCCCTGGACGGCTGCCCACTGCGGCTGCCCACTGTGTATGTGACAATAAAAGCACCTTTAACAACACTGGTACGGCGACCGGGCCTCCCTGAGCTATTTATTTTTAGCAACATAAGTAGTATCAGAATGGTTAAAAGAAAACAAGAAAAATACATAATATGATACTGAAATTACAACATGTTCATACTTTTGAAATAAATTGGCTGCATTACGACTGGCTTTTGTGTTTACGTACTGTATGTCTAAAGGTTCAATGGTAATTTTGGGCCTCAGAACTCATCTGTAGTTAGTTCCTCCACTGGTAGCCAATCAGCAGCCTTCAAATTAGCTGGCTCATGACCCATCAGCACAGCAGGGTGAGGATGTAAGCATCCGGAATGTATAAACTGATAACAGACACTGTAGTCACCATTACTCATTAAAACTACTCTCAGTTCATTTGTTTCTTACAACTGCTTTTATGCGTTTTATGAAATTAAGTCAAATTGTTTCAATAGAAGAATAAGAAATTTATATATAGAGCTTTTCCCAGACAAGAGTCGCAAAGTGCTTTACATTTATAGATATAAACAAAAGAAGTAAACACAGCCAGTAATAAAACAATAATTGTAACCGGAAAAGCCCATTCCTCGGACACACAACTGGAAAAACACGGTCAAAGAACCAGGGTGAAGTGCCAGTAGAGCGTTACCGGTCCTACACCTTTTACACACACAATATACAGTACAAAAATATATACAGTGCATGCACATATACACATACACACACACATGCACATGCATATATACCTACATACATACCTACAATGCCTGCCTAATACTATACACAATAAAAAAAAATGCACACAGTCTCATATCTCCTACAAAATGAAACACTGCGTTCAAAATACTGTAAACACATCTGAAAATCAAGTATTTGCATCAAATGGCTGGTCTAAAGCTCAAGCACTTGTCTTTCATCAAGTCGACATTTTCATACGATGCTCTGCAAAATAACCTGCTGAGAGGGGTTACAGTAAACACCAATGCAATGGTGAATACACGAAAACTAAACAATATACTTTTGTAGAGGAACACATGCATGTAAATCAAAAACTGGCCATGCAGTAATACTTCCTAAACTGTACATTGTTAAATGTTCTCTTGCTAAACAGCAAGGTAAGAATCTCCTGGAGTGTCATGTCTACCCTCTTGGACAGAAGAAGCATCTACAGTATGTCCCCACATTACTCCTCACTTGCCTCGGGGAATGGAGATAGGGCTGGGGTTACACTTTCCAGGGTCAACTAGATGTTAATATGAGGGGAGGTACACAACTGTGAGCCGGTGATGGGTGTGAAATCAGCCTTGTGAAAACTTTGTCTGATATTACTGTACCACAAAACTGGAAGCCGATATTGATCTAGATCAAGGATAGGCCGAATCTCAATGACAACTCTTTCCTCCTCTTCCTCTACCTTGGCCACTTCCTCTTCTTGAAGTTCCGCTTTGAACTGGCTGCCTATTAGTTTTAGAGTCGATTTTAAAATGTTAGTAATGACCTACAAGGCCCTCCATAGTGAAGCTCCCTCATATATCGCGGGCCTTCTACTTCAACAGACTCCTAGACGGGCTCTAAGGTCCTCCAGCCAAGCTCTTTTAGTCGTCCCCAGGACTCATTTTAAAACAAGAGGTGACCGTGCATTTAGTTCTGTGGCGCCTAGGCTCTGGAACTCCCTTCCTTTACCCCTGAGATCATTGGAGTCTGTGGTTATTTAAAATAAATATCTTAAGACTTATCTATTTAAAACAGCATTTAGGTAGGACAACCACTTTTTGGTTTAGTGTATATTATTTGTTTTACTGTTGGATGTTCTCTGTTTGCTGGTATTCATGGTGTCTTTTTTAGCATTGCATTTTCAATGTGTTTGCTTAAATTATATTGTAATTTGTATGTGTTGACATTGCATACCTCTGTGAAGCACCTTGTGACTGCTGTCTGGGAAATGTGCTATACAAATAAAAGGTACTTACTTACTTACTCTTGGTGGGTGTGACACTGGTGAGTAAGTGTAGCTTTTTGATTGGGTCGGGGTTTGGAAAATGCAAACAAGTTACTTCCGGTGCTATATCTATATATAGTGTTTTACAAAGTGTTTTATGAAATTGAAAACTTCTGAAACCTGTCACTCAAAGAGCAAAAACCATAAACTAAGTATAAGTCAAAACATTAAGCTAATTCACAGCCTTTCACTCAATCGTGTGACGAAAGATTTCATGTGTAAGCAGTTTTAAAAAAAAAATGGAAAAAACCACCTCTATGACGTGCAAATACTGTATATCCAGGGAGCTAAATCCTTCACTTTCCAAATAAGCAGATGAGTCGTTTCCTGGAGAGAAACACTTTCTTTTAACTTTGCAAAATATGCCAAGGGACGAGCATCCCTATTTTCTTGAAGGGAATGGGAGATGACACTCTGATTTATTGTATGTTATGCCAAAAAAACACTAATGAATAATACAGAGAAAAAGTACAACCAAGTTTTTCCAGAATTAAACTAGCAAAAGTGGATTGTGACATGCCTTATATGCACTTGGTGCGCCTTGCGCTTCAGACCCTATACTTTATACTTTATTTAGGCCATGGTTCTCAGCAGGAAACCTACTGAGTGCCTACTCCTGGTAGGGAATGAGTCCTTACCCCAAGTGAAGGAGTACTTCGGGGTCTTGTTCACGAGTGAGGGGACAATGGAGCGGGAGATTGGCGGGAGAATTGGAGCAGCTGGGTCGGTACTGCATTCACTTTACCACAACGTTGTGATGAAAAGAGAGCTACGGCCAATTTTTCGTTCCTACCCTCACCTATGGTCATGAAGGTTGGGTCATGACCGAAAGATCGTGATCATGGGTACAATCGCCAAAATGGGTTTTCTCAGGAGGGTGGCTGGCTTCTCTCTTTGAGATAAGGTGAGAAGCTAAGTCATCCATGAAGAATGGAGTAGAGCCACTGCTCCTTAGCGTCGAAAGGAGCCAGTTATGATAGTTTGGGCATCTGGTAAGGATGCCCCTGGGCAATTCACCAGGGTGGTGTTCCAGGCACAACCAGCTGGGCAGAGGCCTGCGGGAAGACCCAGGACTAGGTGGAGAGATAATATCTCCACACTGGCCTGGGAACGCCTTGGGATCCCCCAGTCAGAGCTGGATAATGTCGCTCTGGAGAGGGTCCTCTGCTTGAGCTGCTGACCCCGCGACCTGAGCACACATAAGCTGCTGATGATGGGGATAGACTTAGATCATTAAAATAAGACCCTTGGTGTATTCACTCAGGTCATAATCCCGGGGGGAAGGGAAACAAGAACGCCCATCCTGGAAACAATATGATCGTCTTCTGGCCAAAATGTTGGTGGCAGCAATGCAGCGAATTAAGCGATACAAACAGTTAAAGCAACGATGGGTTAAAGCTGCCATAACTGATTCAAACTCGTTCTACACCCATTAGGATTATGACTGCAAAAAAACTGACAGTTACAACTGTCAGACATGTTTTCTCACCTAAATTACCCTATTGTTGACATCCGCCAAGGTATTGTGTAAATGTATGAAACAGGAAACATTGAAATAAAGGGAAATCAATTCCTATATAAAAACAGCAGTAGTTCATTAAAAGCCCAATTCACACAACAGCCTCAGATTTCACGTTCTTTCAGAGCTACGTCTTTCCACTTTGAATTAGAAAGGTAAGAAACATATTTCTACAATATTATTTCACTATAAAATGATGCATTGATGAACAGTGGTCTAATATATCATGGGAAAGGCACTGAAAGTCTTGTTATCCACCACATGCTTTTAGGTGCTTTTCATTTCAAGATTTTAAAGCTTGAATATTTTTATTACTAATGTATAAACAACCATGTATTTACATGGACGAGTGTTAATATAACACCCCACAGCAAAGCACTGCACCCCTGTTCACCAGATCAGGATGAAGTGTGTCGTGCTGTTTGCTGTCTTGCTGCTGATGGCCTCCATGATGGCTGAACCTGGAGAATGTGGGTTTATTGGCAGGGTAAAAGCATTCAGCAGAGGAGGCAAAAAAGAAGCACTAGGTAACTCACATCTGGTATTCATATTGGAAGATCTCTGAAACTGAATGACCTGTGAATGAATTATGTGATCCCTGTGAGGACCGGATCATTTAGAGTTTTTCCAATTACTGGGCCGTTAGAAGCCTGATAACGACTTATTCACGACTCGTGAATCTGGTGTGTTGGATCAGGGAGACATCTACAACATGCAGGACAGGGGGTCCACAGGACCTTGGATGAATAGCCCTGCCTTATGTAACACTATGGGATCCTTCCAAAAGTCGAACATGGAAGTGGCCATGTTTGCACCTCTCGCTCTCTTGTATTCCCTCTGGTAATAATGCTGTAATGCTGCTCCATGTGATGCGTTGTTCTTATGGAACCAGCATAGCGGCCAATACACACGTGTTGTTGATGTGAATGCTGAACGAATGATGTGGTTGACATAAATATTTTGTATGTTTCATACAGATTACGAAATACAGAGTCGTATGGACAAGCGCAGGTAAATGGCCCTTCTACTATGACTGGCTATAGAAACATTGTTGGTAAAATAAATATGTCCTACCTGAAAACAGGCAAGATAACTATACTTCACATTAAGATAGAGAGGGGGTTAATCTAGTTGATAATAATAAAGTTGATAACAGATTTAAAATATATAATCCTACAAATAACCTAAGAATAATTTACAAGTTACACACACAAATAATCAGTGACTACAATAATGTTTTTTAATAATAATGTTTTTTTTTCTAATATTTATTAATTGTCAGTTTTGTTGGCATCTGACTAATTGGCCCACCAGCGATCATATTGTAATGTTCTCGGGCCCATATTTATGACTTGTCTTAGCAAACAATCCTATTGAACATGAGCAGACAACAAGAGCTCAGTCCAAGAACTCCCTCTCTTCCAATCAAATACCCCCCTCCCCCCCCATTCCCCTCTCAATCATTTACTCTTAAGATGAACCCCTCCCAAATAAATGAATGTAACAACCATCCTCTGTGATGTCACAATGTCTACTGCTTAGTATTGCTTCTACTGCCTGTTTGTTGCAAGCAAAGTAAGCTGAACCTGAACTCTCTCCTCTGGCTCCAAACTGCAGACGCATGCAGGCAGGCTCTAACCAGGGTGCTGACCAGGGTGCTGACCTGGGATAGCATCTCCATGGTTCATCTGCGGGAGACAGCATCTCTGCTAGGCTCTCCAGCAGATCTAAGAGTCTACGCTTATCGCTAAGCAATAAAGTTCTTAATTCTGGCTGTTGGCTCTTGTTGAGTAAAGTATAAATTATGAAAATATCTTGATGAAAAACTAATTTCATTGTGCAGAAAGAAAATATTTGTTATCTTTCTGTTTGAATAAATGAGAATTATGCATGCAATACTGGATTTTTTTTTTGTTTGTTTTTTGTCTAAAAGTTGTAATTCTGCTCATTTTGGGACTTAAATGTCTTTAAATGAGCTCTTACACCAGTGGCCAATCAGCTGCCTACAAATGAGGCGTCACATGACCTGTCAGTACAGCAGGATGGGGATGTCAGCGTCTAGACTGATTTAGCAATATGCTGAAGTACAAAATGATAACAGACAGGCCACTGCAGTCACCGTGACAACGTTATTAGAGCCTCACCTCTACAGTGTGTAAATATGTCCAGGGTGCTAAATCCTCCATAACACCTTTAGATGTCTACCTGCACCTTACAAGTACAACCTAAGATATTTTGCGGCAAAGCTGATTTGGTTTAAAATTAAATAATTTAGCAGAAACGTTTATCCAAAGCGACTTAAACAATAAGTACAATTGTAAATATAACAAAGATAGCAGGTCTGGCATGTTCCTCAAGGGTCCCTACAGGTAAACTAACTCCTGGGCTGGAACACATTATTTTCTGGCTGGGAATCCAACACCCACACCATTAGACCAAGAGTTCCCCAAATTCTCAGCTCGCAGCCCCCGAAATAGCAGTGCCAGAGACTGGCGAGCCCCGCTTTCTCCAAGAGGTACTAGAAGAATAACAGCCATGATATTATTTTATATTATGAAGTTTAATGTGAGTGAGTTAGATTTTAGAATTTATTTTTTATTACCTAGAGCCCAGGAAAGCTTTTTTTTGTTACCACAGCGGACAAGCAGTTTTTGCATGCCAGCTGTTTTAACACATCTATGGGCCGCGCACACATTCTTCAAACTAAAAAAGTCAAGTTTGCAGTAGCAAATTGTAACAAGTTTTGTGTCATAGCCTTGTGTAAGCAGCCCAAAATGCACTTGGTGAATAGGGTCTGGAGTCTGGACATGCTCTATTGGGAAGTGTTTGCAGTCATTGCCTCCTACTGGGTGTGGTTTACAAACAGATGTAGCTGATTCACCTGTCTGTATTGTTTCATCTCCCACTATCAGGGGGTACAGGATGGTCTAGTGGTCTGGGTGTTTGGCTCCCAGCCGGAAGGACGTGGTTTCAAACCCTGGTGTTGACCTACCTGTAAGCATCCTTGAGCAAGATGCCTAACCCTCCAACTGCTCCTGCTGGTTGGTTACACCTTGCATGGCATCAATCACTGTGAATGGGTGAATGTGAGGCAAAATACTGTAAAGCACTTTTGTTAAAAGTGCCATATATAAGCAATCAATTTACTATCACCTTTGGTCCACCATCCAGGGTGTCTGTGAGAAAGCTAAAGCAAACATGGGTTTGCAGAATAATGCTAAGGCGAACACGGGTGTGCAGATTTTAATCTCTTGAGAAAATTATATTATCTCATTGCTAAAAGGGAAGTTTATCAGCAGTACTTTGCTAGCAGAATTCACACAATTCACAATGTTGCTATATGAGGACTGGACCCAAACATACAACGCAAAGGCAAACCTGAACTACAACATGGCAGCTTTACTGTTATGATTACAGGAAGCAGCCAAACAGTGTGAATATTACACATGCACCAACATTGACAGAACATCAGTGCTGTCGATGGCCTACATGTTAACTTCCTTTAGTGGCTATACAAATAGGTATCACCCAAGGTGACCAAGCATTTTTGGTATTTTTTGCTTCCTACCAAAATATACACTAGAGACTAGTGTATATTTTGGTATGATAACCCTGCATACCTGTACCTTGTAGCTTATTATAGTTGTCACTGTAAACATAACAGAAATAGAACAACAGAAATGGAGCCATTGTGAAAACACCTCATGGTGACCATGGCAACAATATTGTTTCGTCCATAACCAAATTATGCATTTTGCATCATCTCTCCTGAACCAAACATAATAACGCAGTATAGGTTATGTCTAATCCTATGTTTAGTTAGGGAAGGAATAAATCAAAGCCATATACAACATCATAAACTGTTCAGATCAGTCGTTAATGGAGAAAAACACAGTATCTAAACCCCTAGGCTATACTGTTTCACACATTTGTGTAGATGGTAAATGGACTGCTTTTATATAGCGCTTTTATCCAAAGCGCTTTACAGTGTTTTGCCTCATATTCACACACACATTCACACACCAATGGTGATTGCTGCCATGCAAGGTGCTGCCGACCACCGGGAGCAGTTGGGGGGTTAGGCATCTTGCTCAAGGATGCTTAAAGGTATGTCAACACCGGCGTTCAAACCCACAACCTTCCGCCTGGTAGCCCGACCACTCTACCATCCTGCCTCCCATCCTGTGTAGAATTATTTGTTCATGAGTTCTGATAATACATTCACTGTAGAGTCACTGAATCACACATCTCTTCATGCTTAAACTTAGACACATTATCAATGTTGTATCCTGGAGTCATTGGTTGTTTCAGGTCAACAAACACCCTCAACCAGGCGACCCGACCAAGGTTGGTTTTCTGAATGGCATTCTCCTGATCCCACAATGAATTCCTTTTTAGCCGTCAGGATTCTCTCTCTGCCACCTCCACATTGTTGTTTATGGCTCTTCTCCTGCATGCTCCCATAATGCCCAGAGTTCCATAACCCTTGCTGAGTGAATATCTCGCAAACCTCGACTGCCCACCTCCACTGGTATACACAATGTACCAGGAGTCCTTCACCAGCTCCTGGTACATTGCCCTCTTCCTCTCTTGCACCTTCTCATCCTATCCTCCCAGGGCACAGTCAGCTTCAGTAAGATCAGATGTCTTGTGACTTCAGAGACCAAGTTGATGTCTGTTCTCAGTGTGGACTGTGACTCTGACCAAGGCAATATCCAAAACGCGTTGGTGTCCTAGCCCATACATTAAAGGCTTTTTTTCTTTTACTAAATCCACTTGAGTGCATTGCCTCTTAGTCATTCATCATAGTGGTTTTCTGCACCTTCTTTCTTTTTTGTGGACTGGGTAGTATTGTAGATGAAGACCATGGCAAGCAACCGTACAGTGCAGCACTTTTACTAAGGCCTGAATCGATGGCGGTTGGGAATACTGTATCTGTTGTTGTTAATCCGCTTGTTGATTGCCTCAGCAATGATTTGAGGACCTGGTCATGTCTCCAGTGAATACACCCCACAGGTTGGGTGGATTAGGGAGAACATGGTAGACCACCTGAATCAAGATCTTAATCCTTTGGGAGTTACACCTTCACATCAGTCCAGTCAATTGTATTAATATATCCCTTAATCACATTACTGTCTCAAAGTGCTGCACAAGCCCACATTTCACATGGATACAAACTACACCCCCTTAACTCCCACCGGGCAATGAAAAACCTCTGTAAAGACAAGGTGGGTAAAAAGGAAGAAACCTTGGGAAGGGACCACAGAGAGAATGTATGGGTGTATGTGTCAATAGGGCAACAAGAATTTGAAATATAGAATTTGAAATTATATATTGAATTAAAATAATTATATATTGAATGGAATTAATCACATTAGCTAGGTTTACGTGGACACTTTTGTTATTCCGAATGAAAATCTTCCGATTTAATATTTCGGTTTACATGGGATGTCTAATGCTATCTGGTGTTTACATATGTTGTCACAATTAATTGAAATAGATGTTTAACATGCACACATTATCTAGGCTTGGTAACGTAATGTGTCTTGCTAGCAGAAAGGTTAAAACTGGATATCTTCTGTTGCAAGCATGTCAAGGAGTGTGAGGCTATTTGTGTGACTAGTGGAGGGTTTTTTGGCTCCAGATGAAGTCATCGTAGCTCCAATTAACTTATTGGCACGTACCAATATAGTTTTGTCCACACTTTGTACAGTGGCTGTGTACATAGAATACTGTCTTGTGTCCAATCCATACGACATTCACAAAACAACTGTAGCCTAAAGTTTAAGACTTGGGGCATCCACAGAATGCAACAAGGAAGTAATCAGGTTAAACCGTCTACATGGTATGTACTGATTGGAAGTCGCTTTGTGTTAACGGTCTGCTAAATGATGTAAATGTGAGATCGTGGAGCACTTCACAGATCTTTTCTACAGTCGTTTCAGAAGCCAACTCAATATCTCAGTGGTTCACAAAGCAAACCCCTCCCAAACTAAGGACGCACTGGTGCAGCAAAAGAGAAGTGTTCCATGGAGGACACAGTTGGGGACAAGCACCAAATATGCAATCTCCAGCAAACTGGTGTTCATGTATGTACTGTACCCAAAGAACTCTTTCGCAGGCAAGTCAGTCTATCCTTGAACTATTGTGGCTGGAAGAAAGGCAGTTGGGGGCAAAAAAGCTCACTCAATGTGGAGGAGATTGTGAAGATAAAGTTAATAAGTTTTTCTTAAGATAAGTTCTTATGGTAATATGGAATATTATTTTCTTTACAGTGACTTTATTGTCAGAATGATTTGAATAAACTGATTATGACAACACTCAAACATTATACATTCAAGCCTAGGTTCTCAGATACTGTGATTTAATTATCTCAGCGTCATTTAATTCACCGTACAATCACTGAATTCACCATTAACGATTGACCTGAACAGTTTGATGTTTTATATGGTGTTGTTGTAGTCCTATACCATCAAAACCAACCTACTTACATATATATATATATACTGTATATATATAAATAAAAGTATTACCAGGACATTATGACAGATGGTGATAAGGAGAGCCCAACTAACAGTAGACAGGCAGTCAGACAGACAGTCACACAGGCAGGCAGACAGACAGACAGATAGGAAGGTAGGCAGGCAGATACATAGGAAGACAGACAGACAGGGAGGCAGACATACAGACAGAGGGCTTGGAGGTATTGGGGGATTGGTGTGTAATTCTCGTTAGTGCTGGCTCAGTAGAGGGCTAAGCCAGGCTGAAGAGTGAAATCTCCTAAGAAAATAAACCTCCAGCTCATCAAGGACACACACACACACACACACTGTCTCACACGGGCGCGCACACACACACTGTCTCACATGTGCACACACACACACACGTAGAGTACACACACGCACACACACGGGCACACACACACTGTCACATACACACACACACTCA
>JAODUH010001747.1:0-12548 GCA_027564835.1 Typhlichthys subterraneus | reverse complement strand
ATATATATACAGATAAATAACTACATTTTTCGGTAATTAATAGTCAATAAATGCATCAATTTACATTTAAATTAAAATGTATAGGGTACTTTTAGCATTTAGGTTAAATTTCGGGAACTATTTTGAGGCTCCACGAGCCGCCATTGCTGTGAAAAAAAAACTGTCCATGGGAGTGAATGGAGATGACTCAACCCTGTTATTTCCATGGCTCTGTACGAGACTAGGTATCTGGTGACACCAACATACAGAAGGTTAGAATGGAGTAGGAGCCTCTGTGAAGTGTAACTTCACCCCCAGCTCTGAGCCTGACTCCACCCACTGCACAACTTGGAAAAATGCTCAAATGTAGTCAAGGAGCTGAGTGAGGGGAGGGGCTAAATAGGGGTCCATTATTGCAAAAAAACACAAAAAACATTTGTATTTGATGACACGTGGACAGAAAATACATTTGGAAACTAGCCAGGTCTTGGGGCGATTTTTAACAGATGTGACATATAGAGCCATTTTCAGACAATAACATGCAGATATTTATATAAATGTGGATTTTCTCAATACACCAGCATTGATGTGTGTCATCACAGTGCAGTATTATTTAGTTTACAGCTCTAAAAAAACACATTTTAGGGTGTGGTTACTCTTTAATTGCACTTTAAACAAGAGGAGCAATAAGTTATTGTTCCTACATGGGCCTCTCTACATTTATATGAAAGGAATTGTTAAGTTCACTAGGTATGATCTTGCCTCAGTACTTTCACTCAACCAATAAAGCTCAGACTGGAATCTAGAGCTCTACAGCACAGATATTCAACAGGGGGTGTGTGACCCCCTGTTGGTCCACAGAGGTACTCCAAGAAGGTATACCTAATTATTATTATTTTTTCAAACACGGTTTCAATAAGCAACACAATAACAGGGGGTCCCTCTGCCGTGTTTCTATCAGCCTTGGCCTACTTGGCCTTAAAATAATGTGGAAGGCTTTTTTACTCTACTACAATAAACACAAACATTGAGCAACAGGGACCCCTGCTGGCGAGGTCTGTATTTTATAGCATGTGATATGGGAAGGGAAGCCTCATGCGGGGGCATCCCACGGTTTAGTTCTTCGTGACCAGATGGAGAGCACCTGATCCTCTCCCAGGGATGCCTGCTGACAGATGGGGGGGGATGAGAGAGAGAGAGAGATCTAGGAAAGAAGGAGAGAGAGAGTGGCAGAGACATCTGTGAGTCTGGGAGCAAAGTTTTTAATTAAAGGCAGGGTCATTCTGGAGAATGCTTGCTACCTTCGAGCTCAAATAAACAATATCCCTCCGCGGTGCCGCACCACACGTTGAAATGCATTGCGAAGCAACGCGCAGTACTATGGCTTTGTAGATGACAGTGGTGTTTGCCACTTTATGCTTCTATTTACAGAGCCAGCGCTGTGTAGAAGTATTGGATTATTTATTATAGAACGGTAAGATAGTGAAGTTCAAGGAGATATTTGGTGATTTTGACAAAAAGTGTATTATCTTACATTTAGCTTGCAATAGCTGACTATATAGTACCTTTATGCTTAAAGGTATAGTACAGTGAGAAAATGTTTTGCAGTTTGGCAATTGTTTTTCATACAAGCATGTAAGGTCTCATATGGGAAGCAAGAACTTGATACCGTTGGTGGCTAATGTTTGATATCTGCCATGTGACACATAGCTAATGCCTTTTTTAAAATTTGTTTATATGTTTTGTTCTCCAGGACAACAGAAGTAAAGCTGAGGAGAAACCTGTCCAGCGATCAAAGGTAAATATACATCCTCACTTTGAACTTGGCCTTCCGTTTCCATTACCTTTCTTATATCTTTACAAAATGAACACTCTAACGTCATAATATTTGATAATTTAATTTCTATAACCCTTCCCTAAACTTTATTCCTGTCTAGTCTGCGAACACTGAGTCTTAATTTACACTTTTATCTCTGTTTGAAGTTAATTGTATTTAGTTTGTTAATTACAAGGCAGAAATTGCTTTCTCAAAAATAGTGAACCTATGAAGAACTGGTCTGAGCAACCACATTAACTCACAACACCTGTGTGGACTAGGGCTGCGTTTGAATAGTCAAAAAAATGATCTCCTAGTCTTTTCCTAAACACTTTTTTTCTTGATTGAAAACGTCATGAAGTCAAGGAATGATGTGAAGGAGAATTCATACAGACTTAGCAAAACAACTGTGGTGCTAAGAGAATCCGACTGCACTTAACACTACGCTATGCAATTATGCAACGGTGGCTGTTATTGTTGTTGGTCTGCCGTGGTGAAATTAGTGTTCATAAGATAGACTACTAGAAGTGCATCTTGAATACTTCTCCCCCTATGTTCTTATGTGTTATTCCATGTAGGCTACATAAATGTTAATTCGGTTGTAATTCAAATAAAAGGAATATACCAATCAATAATCTGAAATTACATGTTTGTCACACCGAGACTGATTGCTCACGCTCACCTTTCTGCCATGCTATTTATTGACACGAAGCCCAATTAGTAAAATTGCATGAAAATAATTGTTCCATTTCTGTAAGATACAGTAAGATCTGTTTGTTTAGTAGATTGCTGTGCTTGCTAACCCATGTGCTAACGCATGCTAACGTCTGTGTGATCAGTCGTTCAGCTTCAAGACCCAGAAGGAGGTGTGTGCATCATGTGACAAGACGGTGTACCCCATGGAGAGGCTGGTTGCCAACAACCTCATCTTCCATTCCACCTGTTTCTGCTGCAAGCACTGCAACACCAAACTTAGGTGATTTGTCCCTCTCGCCCTACTAGCTAGGGCCAGCTTTCCATTCATTTTTTGTGTTAAAGCTACAATAATATTGCAATGTTTCACAATGCAAAATGATTTGCTTTCACAGCTTTTAACGTTTTAAACATGGTGAAAGCTTATTGGAGTAATTCAGTGTATGTTCGTGAAAACATTAGCAGTTCTGTTAATATTAAACAGGATGAGGATATCAAAGATTTGGAGTCAGAGTCTTTAAGATGTCAATGTTTTTAATCATTGAGCTATGTTGTGATCTTACAGTTGTGTATCTTTTTGTGTCTGTAACTGTGTTGTTTGTGCTGCTGCGTGTCTTGGCCAGGACTCCCTTGAAAAAGAGATGTATAATATCAATGGATACTTGGTTAAATAAAAAAAATAATAATATTTATGTCAAACCAGTCACATTTGATCCCTTTTAAAAGGTGGGATAAGAAATTCTAATCCAATACACTTCATGTATAATTCAGCAAATCATCTCACAGTCCGCTTCCCAATGTGTAGCGTGGAACTTCTTATGGAGCACCTTATGACACTGAAGGGGCCGGTGTATTTGTTTTGATGTTGCCTCCTCCAACATCCCTTATAGCACCTTTAATGGCAAGCAGCAGCGGCTGGTCCATCAGAGAGGATATGCTGAACTAATTATTATTTAAGAGTTTAAGCGAACCCATTGAGCTATATAGGTGCTTACATCACATACAGCATGAGGAGAATTTAATTCAAAAGCCATAACTTTCTGCTAAATACAGTAAATTATAAAGTTCAAGATTGTAGCATCATGTGCACAGTTACAAATGTATTTCAGTGTGACATAATAAAATCAATATGACAGCATAATATGATATTTAAAATTAAATACGACATAAAACAATTTGCATTCAAAATAAATGTAGCATGAAAGCCTAGATTAGGTGGGTGTACCATATGTAATTTAATATAAAGTATTGGTCAGAGAGGAAGTCTCTGTTTAATTTCTCATGTTTAAATCCACTTAAAGGGAGGGTCAGTCATTCTCCAGAACACATGCTAACTTAAAGCTCAAATCTAAACATTATTCCTCCACGGCACCCCCTCACACATTAGAACACATTGTGAAGCAAAGCGTAGTACGCTGGAAGATGTACCCTAGAAGTTTTGCTGCCTGCTCAACATCTGCACCTCACACATATACTGACTTAATTTATTTGTGTGCGTGTATGTGCGTGCGTGCGTGTGCGTGCAGCCTTGGCACCTTTGCAGCCCTCGAGGGGCAGTTCTACTGCAAGCCCCACTACCAGCAGCTCTTCAAAAACAAAGGCAACTATGATGAAGGCTTCGGGCGCAAACAACACAAGGAGCTCTGGGCCCCCAAGGAGACGGAGAGCATGACGAAGGCCACATAAAAAAAGCCCTGCTGTGCCTTTTTATTTGTCTCCCTCGTGTCCTCCCTTGCCCTCCATCTTTTCATGACCCCCCTCCTTCTAATTATGTGTCTCACGGCCACACGGGGAGCTCTTGAGTTCCCCGGGTGCTCACTGCCTGTTTACTCACCAGCCTGTTGTTACAGGTACACAAACCCTGTAAATGGCTGATCAGTGATAGTTTGTTCATTTAAAAAAAAATAATGTTTTTGTTTCATTTTTTTATAATTGTATTTTTTTATTCCAAATTCCTGTTTTGGTATTGGCTGTTGATTGTGACCAAACGCCTTCTCAAGAATTGCACTCTCTGACAACAAGAAGTACAATTGCATTATTTTAATATTTACAGAAAGTTCTTTTCATTTGTACATTTTCCTTTCTCCTTTTTCTTTCTGTTTTTAAATGGCCTCGTTTGTAATTTGCACCCTTTTATTTATTTTTTTGCATTGCGTAAACCGTACACTCAGGCAATGAAATAGGAGAGGCTTTCGGTACAAAATCCACTCTTTGCAGTAGAGAGTACGCTCATGTTCAGCGGTTAGGAGCGGGGTACGTTAGGTTTACACTTAAAAATACAAACTTACTTTTAAAAAAAAAAAAAAGAAAAGAAAAATATAATAGTCCTCAGTATTTTCACTCTGCTGATAAATTCAGCCTGTGAAGTTTCATTCAAGGAACAAACTGGGTATGATGTACTGTATAGCGACCACACACACAAGCAGTTTGCTCATCAATATTAGCCACCAATATTTTTATAATTAAAAAAACAATGTTCATCTGCAATTAAATCTGTTTATTTTGTATTTTTGCCGGCTTCATTATGTGTTGTTGTTTCTAAGACCCCTGTGGCATTTGAATTTGCATGTTTTAAGGGTATGAATGGATCTTAATTATCATCCTTTTGACTACTAATCATTTGGATGATGTTTTTTTTTTTATTATTATTATCTGTGACCTATAACGTCTTGAAATTGTTGCTCTGTGCATTTGCTGGATTGATGTCACGTCAAGTTTTTTTTTCTGGTCGAAATATTTGTGGGTTTTAATAAAGATCGTTTGAATACTATCTGTATATAGAGGTATAGTTTTGTGTTTGGTGAACATGTTATACTGTAGCCTACTATATAGTCTTTTCTCGCATAGATGACCATGCATGAGCACCAGGCAAAATGTTGTTAATCACTGGGAATCTCACGTTTTTATCTCCATAGTTATGTTTGGGAACCTTGTTTTAGAGTAAAGCATTCATTTAAGATGAGTTGCATGCTTTATTCTTGACAGTAGATGGCATTGTCCAGCATTACTTTGAGGAATTTTAGATCGAAGTAAATCAGAATAATAATTATCACACTGTATTTTCATATTGTAACTCCTGGAATTTCTTTTCTCTGAATTATAGTTCTACTTCCTGTTATTGACATTCGAATTACAGTGCTGCATTCTGTTTGCTACCTCGATTCAGATTCATTCATTTCATTTGAATAGGATTTCAGTTCTGAATGGTGCACAACCTTGCTTGTCTCGAAACAGCAATTATTTGTACTGTACAAAAAGAATAAGCATTGATACATGTTTGTATTTTTTTCCCCACACCCACAAATTGCTTTTATTGTTTTTTGTTTTACTGGACCTATAGGAATAATTATGTCATGATTATTTCGTTCCTTGCCATTTTCCGTCAAATTGCATTGATATTATTTGTATTGTGTAGGCTATACCTACAGTTTTTCACTCAAGGTTGAAACTAGTTATGGTAACACAATGTAAAATAGCCTAATCTTAATAGATTATTTTTTGTGTGTGTGAGATTTTCTCTCTTGTACCATCACCTCAGTATGGCCATATTTCTCCTTAAAGCACGTGCCACTCTGATCTCTTCATATCTTATTAATGTGCTGCTTCTTAGCAGATGGACCCATTTTTCACGTTTTACTATAAAGTGAATTGTAATTTCTGGTTTTATGAACACATCATACAGTTGTGATCTTGCAATAGGTACGTTAATATGTGATTAACAGAGCACCACCTGCTGGAGAAAGTCCGACATTTATTTTATTTTTATTTTTTTATAATGAGACTTGTAAGAAAAACATTTGCAAATGTGTTTTACGGCACATGAATATATTACAGGGATATATTAAGCGGTCACTACATTTCACTCTTTTACTTTTCTGGAGAGAATCAGGAACTAGTCCAAATGTTTCCATTTACATATTTCAGTCTTTGCCATAAATGATAAAGCCATTCCAATATGATTTTAACAAGAAGACTCTTATAATGCCACACAACACTTGAATGATGTAAAATGTTTTGTGACTGATGATTACTGTGAGTTTTGAGCATGCTGCTGATAGCAAAACTGCAAAAGAAAGGTCTACTTTTTATTTATATTTCTTTTATCTTTTGTTAACAAAGCCTTAGAAATTAATATTCAAACACGTTTTCACTTTTTGCTCAGTGGACAGGTTTCCTTGGAAAAAAAAACATGTCTCTATGGCCTTGTCAATTAATGGGTACTTTATACACTCCCACCTTTGAACCAGAAGTAATTTTTCTAACCTGGATCATTTCAAATTATTCTTATCGTATCAAATGTGATATTTTCCTGTTCATTCATATGTGGTCCCTCATCGCACACAGGATTTTTTTGAAACCAAGATTTTGATGGACTATATGTCTCTGTGTACATGTGCACCCACTGCACAATGTGATTATAATATGTGAAACGGGAACGAGAAGGTACAATTTCCTACACTGGTGCCAATAGTTTTTCTTTAATTTAAATGTTGTTATAATTATTTTATACTCCCCCTCAGTGTCATTTAGTTCTATGCAGTACTTGATATTGACCAAGGTTTCAATTCAGTTGTCAAGTTAATATTTTGAGAAATGTGCCGCCTAAAGATTTTTTTTATGTATTATGTAATTACACAAACTTGATCCGTGAATGACGTGCACACACTAGCACAATGGCATGGGCTTGTGAAACTCTCTTTCCCTTTTATAGCGATTTCCTTTTAGTAAAGCTCAATTGTTTTAGCCTATGTAGCGCCCCCTATAATACACAAAAAGCGCAATCGTGAGGATTTATTTTTTATTTTCTTTATTTTTATGTGCGTATTTTGTTTTTCTCCGTTTTTGTACATGCTTTTGGAAAAAATTAAATGCTGGTGTTAACTAAATTAATAATTGGGGCTGTTGTGTAATGTCTTTGCATGTTTGACCATAAAATAAATTAGACTCACGGCGAGGCTGCTGTTCACTTGCCAGCCTATCAACTTCAGGCTGAGAATCACTGCTTTATTATAGCCATGTCAGTAAATCGTTATTAGTATAGGTTATATTCCGTTATGGCTACATAATAGGCTATACGTTTTCTTTAATGTTGATGATTTATTAATGGTTATCTGTAAATTATAAGGCTGCTATCCTATTAATTCCTGCCTTTTGTAGCCCTTCGACGTGCACGTCAGTCGACTACGTAGCTGTTGTGGGTTTTGAACATACAACCTATCCGACCGACGCAGAGGAACAGCGCGGGTCCGCAAGCAGAGTGACAATTGGGTGCTAAATTATTATAATTTGGCAATTATAACCCATTATTCTAATAGGGGTTAGGCCTATGCTGTAGCCAGTTAGTACACACATGTTAGCCTAATAGCAGAATAACTATAATAAATTCGAGGAAAGGGAATCGTCTCTTGGATCATACTTTCATGCTTTGCTGGAAAGATTAATGTAGAAGTTACGTTCCGGTGGCGATGTTTGTTTTCATCAATAGCCGTCGACGCATTTACATCTTTTAAAAACTTTTATTTTATTTTGGTAAGGCCATCTGTTCGTCATCTTTGTGCCCCGTCGAGTCTGCTGGTTTATGAATATGCGTGTAAAATGGAATAAAAAAAGGTAGAATCTCGCGGGACATTGGTTTTTACTTCGGACAACTAGTCGACTTTCTCGCGAACGCTGCAGGAATTGTGAAACATCGATGTTTCCCTTGTCGATCGAATGGACCAGAACTTTGCTTTGTGGCGCATATCAATGTAGCCTATACGCGTTCTGACGAGTTGCAGTGTTTGTGCAGATATTTCGGCAAGTTTTAGCGCCCCCATCTTCTTCATATATCGCGTTGCGAAGCATTTCCCACTACCTTTGCTTCGAGCCACAGTAGGCCTACAGTAGATGGATTCTTCCATAGATTCGTGTATGGGCTAACTCAGCAGCTGGATAAAGTTTTTATAGTCATAGGCCTATGTCAAATTGAGTGAACGGAGTGTATTGAAACGTTGGCAATCGAAAGATGTCAAAACTGTACACATAGGCTATCAGGAAGAGAAACCCTAAAAATCACGGAACTCGCCTTGTCCTTTCCTCTTATGGACTGGTAATGGATTTCATAAAGGCTACACGCTTGTTGTTACACCTTTTGTGACTACAGTCCAGTCCGCAAGTTTTCATTCGCGTTGAACGTGGATCTATTTTCGGATGTAGCCAGATGTTGACATTCAGACAAAAGGACTTTCGACATCCGATTTGTAGGCTATACTGTTGGACATGTTTTGGAGAATGTTTTCAAAAGTTGTGCTGCTATTGTTTGGTAGGCTATAGCCTAACTCTCTATTTGCCATATAGCCTACATGGTAAACATTCTGATGTAGACGTTATCCGTTGGAACGTATTACTTCACCACACAAAGCATATTGAGGATCTTATGTGAGTCGTTCTGCAGCTGAAATTACCCGACTGCATTCCAAACTTAACACGGAAGGAGTGCGCCGCAAACAAGAGCCCCCATAATTGGGGGTAACCCCCCATGTCTGGGGGCACTCACACCACTGAGGTTGACAACACAGAGTGGAAAAAATGGTTTTGACATGGAAGTGGGCCTAACCGTTGGTCGCGTCACATCTGAAGGACTGTAAGCAAAGGGGCTCCCGTCATCTGATATTGTCAGACAGGTATGGGCATGTCTGTCATATCTCACATGTAACCTGCCATCTGAATGCATAATCCTTTGCATGTGTCCCAGTATTACATCGTCGTTGGACTGCATCTTTGGCAATTAATAACACTGCTGTGATGTCACAGTATTTGTTATAGGTAGTGATATCTATAATTATGAGCCAATCTAATCTCATTAGTGTGTTGTAGGCTACTGTATTTAATGTTTGGTTATATAACTCTTGTCTGCAAATACAGTATGTTTCTTTATCTAATAAGATACAGATTATATTGGATAAAGTTCCAATAATACCAATAATGTGTCTTTCTACCGCCACTGACATTATTTTAAAAGGTTGTCCACGACAAAAGCACGTGAGATCACCTGACCTTAAGTAGTAGAGAGGTCAGCTAACTGTGTCTTGGGGGAAATGTCATGTTCAGCGTTCAGCACAGACTCCAGATGTAGACTACCAGCCTTCAGGGAAAGGCTGGGAAAACTTGCTGTAGACTAAACACCTCTGATGAGCAGACAGATGAGAGAGGTTGGATGAGAGAGAGCGAGAGAGCGAGAGAGAGAGAGAGATCTTGTCCAAAAAACCCACTAGTACTAGAAATGTGATACAAGGAAAATAAAGCGAGGCACAGCTAGAGACTGGCAGAGAGTCTGTTTCTCATCTCTCTCTCTCTCTCTCTCTCTATCTCTCTCTCTCTCCCTTGCATTACCTACATTCCATTAGGAAGGTAATTAGATCTTTGGGACAGGGGCAAAAGGAAAGTACCGGCGGGTGACCGGTATGGCCTGCACAGGCCCGTCCCGTCGCGTCACGTGAACACAGTTTGAATTCCTATGCCCTTGGACTCTTTACCCCCCTCCCCATCCCCTGCCATACAACCGTTACTGGACAGATGTAGGCTATTTTTCAAACGTAAACAATAAGTTGGCAGGGCAGTAACCCTACGAGAAACAAACATAACTAAACATACTAATTAAAACAATAAAAATAAAAAATTTATCCATGGCAGTGCTATGTGTGCCTTTTGAGACCCCTCCAGTTACTACAGTAAGTTATTCTCTGTAGACACTAGAGGCTTATTGTACGGTATAGGTATGGTAGTTCTGAAGGCAACCACTTGGTTTTTCCTGCAACTGCACGCAATGTTGGGATTGGCAGACCTTGCAGACGGACATGCCCGGAATTCCTGTGGGTGGTTATTACCCAGAATTCCAAAGAGCTAACCAGTTGCCTCAGGTGCAGATGTGTACTGTATAACCTACAGGAATAGGTTGATATGTCCTCCCTTCTCCACATACTGGTTTACATTACTGTGTTCATATTCAGATCAACGTCATTGAGCCCAAGAAGGGGAATTCGTTTGAATAATTAATTAAATTGTAGGCCACATTATAAACATTTACACACTCAGAATGTCCTTATTAGCCTTGTAGGCTAATATGTGTTATGCATCACCTGGTTAGGTAGGTTAGTGGCTATAGGTGCAGTTAGCTTTTTCAGGCTATAGTTATAGACGTACATAGTAGACTAATGGAAGTGTTTTTACTTGACAGTTTTCTAAACCACACAAATACATTTACTTGTGTTGGGGGAAATGGCAATATGGATATGTATTATTTGGAATATTAGTCTGTAGTCCAGTCCTAATGTAAGCAGTGGGCAAGGTAAAGTTCTCGCCATCATGAGGATCTTTGTGTTTACAGCAGGCTCTGGTTAGTGCTGTGTTTGGAGCAGTGATGAAACATCTGTGAAATCAAGAGGCCTGAGTCAGTATTGGCAAGGTGAGAGAGTGGCTAATCTTGGTGGACATGGGAGCGGGGTGCAATACCTTGTTCCTGCTGTTGTACATCACCCACATACTGTATAAATAAATGGACAAACCCGAGGTTTTCTGAAAACGGGTGCGTTCAGAATTGGCAAAATGAGGCAAACGTTTGTGGCGAACGTGCTTGTTTTTGACCAGCATCAATGTGCGAAACGGAAAACTGTTTGTTTAAAAATGTTTGCCAATTCTGAACACACCCCGGTTGTTGACTGTGACCATCGCCATCTTGGCAGTGCCTTTTTTCTTCTAACTCCCGGCTAGCCATAATAATAGTATGGCGTAACATTATTCACGTCCCGTAAAGTTGTCATGAACGAGGAAACTAGCTAAAGAGTGTTACGGCCTGGCTCATGGGCCGTAAACCAACCAAACAAACTAAACAACCCAAACACTTGACTAACAAACGGAATAACAATAGTATGAGGTGTGAATGTCTGTAGGTGTAAGTACTGAATATATGTGGTGCGTGTTGCATGCTAACCAAATTAAGAACTAACCAAACAAAGAAACAATCCAAACAAAGAAACAAACCAAACAAACCAAACAAACCAAGCTAAGAAACAAACCAAGAACAACATGTGTGGTGCCAGGAGAGTCACCCCGAATGTGTGCAGAAACACACACACACACATATATATATATATATGTGACGTGCCCAGGTGTAATTAATTGGCCTAATTAGGGCCAACCCAGCCAATAACGACCAGAGGCCTGCTAAAACCAGGCAGGGCCGTCACACCTCCCCCCATAAAAACAAGGTTTTACCTTGTAGCCTAAAACACACCAGTCACACAATAAAACCATACCACAGACCTTAGTTACCCAGAACACCCACCCCTTCCACAGCAGCCTTGTACAAACAAGGAGCAATTTAAGCAGAAGTGGAGGGGAGCTGAGCACCAGGGACAAAAACAATAAAATCAAAGAACAGGACAACCTGTCTTACGGTTAACACAAAACAAGGGCCAACCAACCAAACCAATCCACCAGGACTTCCACCTGGACAGACCCAACCAAACCAAAACACACCACTAGGAAGTGCAACCAAAATGCACAACCCAGGTGCTAAACCCAACTAACCAACCAACCAACCAATATGCACCACCAAGAAGCGCAACTAAAATGAGCAACCCAGCTGCAAAACCTACCAAACAACCAACCAATCCCAGCGCCACCCGTCGGAACCAGAAAACCGACCAAGTGGCCAACCAACCGAAGCGTCAGCCGACCGATTAACCGGATAACCAACAAACCATACCATCCAACAAAACCCACCAACCACCTAACCAAAACAACCAACCAACAAACCACCCGTATCCTCCAACTAGCCTGTTCACCAATTAACAAAACAACTCCCCCCTCCTAACAAATGAAATAGCACCAGCGATGGGGATCTGGCCAAAATTAAAATAAGGCTGGGACAAACTCTGGGCCAACCACGTGATGGGCCGTCAGACCCAGAACTGCCCCCTAAACTGCCAAAACATAACCCCCCTAAACAAGCCGCGAAAACTAGACTACCGGATCCACCATCTAAAAGAACAAAAGAACAAAGGTTAACAAATCAAGACAA
>JAODUH010001746.1:0-12549 GCA_027564835.1 Typhlichthys subterraneus | reverse complement strand
TCTCTCTCTCGCTCGCTCTCTCTCTCTCTCTCTCTCTCTCTCTCTCTCTCTCTCTCTCTCTCTCTCTCTCTCTCTCTGTATCTGTATCTGTCTCCCCCTAGTGGTGCTAAGCCGGCAGCAGCGGCGTGTGCAGCTGATGCACATTCGCCAGCGAGAGGAGCGGCTGAAGAAGGAGAAGGAGAGCAAGAGGAAGAAGAAGAGGCAGAACCAGACCAAGTCCAACCCCAAGCAGAAGAGCCACGCCCACCCCCATCACCAGCAGTACCACCACCCTGGCTCCTCCCACCCCCACCACCAGAGCCAGCCCTCGCAGCCGTCCAAAGCCCCCCCGCCACAGACCGACCCTGGCTACCACCACCGCAAGACCAACCCCATCCGCCGTTACGACGGGGATGTGCTGTCGCCGGTAAGCCACGCCCACTGAGGAAGGGGGAAGGTCCGCTTCACCTAATATGAAAGCAAACCCCACTAACCCTTAATGTTCATTCGCAGAAGGAGAAACCTCCCCTAAAAAAATAAGTGTAACTTCACCCCAGGTCTGAACCTGACTCCACCGTTGCACAAAAACCTAGTCAAGGAGCTAAGTGAGGGGAGAGAAGTACATTTGGTCGGCACGAGTGGACCAAATACAGATAAGACAGATATGACACGTAGAGCCATTTTCAACTCATGAAAAAACAGGAATGATGTCCATTTGAACACCAGCATTGATGTGTCCGATAACAGCAGTTCAATTATTTAGTTTACAGCTCAGAAAGCACAATTTAGTCCTTCTCTTTCTAGGAGGGCCACAGTTCATAGCGAGCCATATAACATGAACACTAACTCTCACTTACATTATAGATTTGTGCTCTACAACGTGAAACCTATACGCTCAAGCAATGCTACACTATTCACTTCCTAGTAATATCATTGTACCTTAGACGTGTCTTTGGTTTCCAGTGCTGGGTGTCCGTCCCCCCCCACATCTACAAAACGGTATGTTTTGTAGATGTTTTCGAGGTCATTTTAGAAAGTATGCTTTGGTCATCATATTCCAGATCAACTGCACAGTTGACTTCTATATCTTATCTGAAACGTTTTATATGATACTTCTTTGGTTGACTGGTTCAGGAGAAAACATACTTATAACCGCAATGAAATTATGGCATAAGGTATCTAATTTTTAACGATTGGCTTATTCATTATTGGAATAGATATTTACAACTCTGCATTACAATTGATCTCCATAATGCCTGCTGTCAATATGTCTGTCCGCAGAGCTACATCCGAGGTTTCCGGGACAGACAGATGGACAGGCGGGCGTACTCCGGCAGCCGTCTGATGAGCCGCTCTCGCATGGCCGAGCTAGACTACGACTGTGGCTCCCAAGTTCCCCTCACAGCTCCCAGTGGACCCCCAGTACGCGTCTGAGACTACACACACACACACACACACACACACACACACACACACACACACACACACACACACAGACATCTGAAATCCAATCTGTAGTGTGCTAACCTGAGCAACTGCCTGGCAGCTCAATGAGAACACACAATGTTAAAATGGTGGCACGGTCGGATCTGTAACCCAAACACTGGTCTTCTCATCGCAGAGCTACAGTAAGAGTGCAGATATTTTATCTGGCTCCAGAGTTAATGGAATATCATACCTCCTACTAAAACCTGGGACATTAATTATTACCACTGCTTCTCTCCAGGAATTGAAAGTTGGCAGCAGGCGGTCAAATCAGAAATCATTCTTTATGAAAGATAAACATTTGGTTCCAAACCTTTTCTGTTGCTTTAATGCTCTAAATACATACTTACAGTAGCTAAAACTGAGGTCAAATGTCACTTTGAACTTTTTCTTAAACATTTTTTGAAAGCGCGATTTTCTTATGGGCCAATTCACAAGAGTACTTGCATTGTTTGCTTCAAGTAGTGAAATATGAACACAAAGAAGCTGAAGAGGATTAACCAATTTCAGTTAAATGAGAACCGTTTTTACTTGGAACACTGCCAAATGGCTTTCATGAAGTCAGGGTAACAACCGCAGAGCTTCAGTCAGCAAATCAAAGAAGGATTTCTAATTGGAGACAATAATATTTCCTTTGAGGTTGTTAGTGACAGTTAAACTGTATAAAGTATCACTCTTTGAGGAAAACTACAGACTGCTTGTTGTCTCAGCATATCGGTGGAAATGTGTAGTTGAGTGTTTTCAAAATCACTGTCTTCACTTTACAGCCACGTGAATACAAATCCAGCTGTCCTCTCACAGGACATAGGCTACAGCAAACTAGACAATTTTAAGTGTGCCACTCCATATGAGATGCATACTTTTAACATAGGGCCTCTTCCATGAAATGTGGGTGTATTTGATCAGATGATGAACACACTTGAATACTCACTTGTTAATACTTGTCATTGTCATGTGTCATTTATGTTCAGAACTTACCCAACAAAAGAAAAATAAGTCAAATATGTATCAAAATTATTATCCACCTAATGTGTGCTGAATTAAGAAAAGCTGTTTGTGAACTCCTTTGTCAGCGCCAGTGTATTGCTTGTTCCAAAATAGGCTACCATAATCTCATCTACTGTATTTAAATATGCTCTTGCAGCCTGAAGCGAATACCTCTTTCAAATGAGTAGTTACTTGATCAAACTAATAATTATTTGTATGTTTAAGAGTATGATATCAACAAAATGTGACAGCTGAATTGTTAACTTGGTGTTTTTGTGTGTATGGACACATAATATGCCCTGTAGTGAGATTTGAGAAGTGGACTGTACTAAATACTGGCAGGTGAAAGGGGTTTCTGGGAGAAAAATATTCTAAAGATTTTTAATTCAAAATGTTGGTACAGTTAAAATGTGAACACTATTCGTCGGAGGATGTTTATATGAAGAGGAGCATATTATGTTCTGTTTTTTGTATTATGTTGAAGCACTTGAAAATTGTGTCCTCTACTGTTTACATCTGGAAACTAAACTACCACAGGCTTGTGTGTGTGTGTGTGTGTGTGTGTGTGTATGTGTGTGTGTGTGTGTTTGTGTGCGCACGTGAGTGTGTGTGCGCGCATATTCAGACAAGCAGTAAAAATAACAAGGCATTGTTGGTGCAGTTACAGTAACACTTTGTATCAGAACCTCTCAAAAATATTGATTAATTACAGTAATATGTTTTCTGGGTAAGACAGGACACTAAACACAATACCTACTGTACAGATTACAGAACTTTTACAGATCTTGCCTTTAGTTTCCCAGTTAAATCATGCTGATATAAAACCATACTAGTATATATGGAAAACCAGATAAATAAGGTTCTATTTACAGTACATTCATGTTTCTTGTTTTAGACATAGCCTAACATAAGGTACTCATGCTTTTTAGTGCTCCATATACAGTAAACCACTGGGACCAATCAAGTCACCTAAGCCCTTTACTGCATGCAACCTCTGTTGTTTCCTCTTTCCAGCCTATTCACATTAACAGTCTTATATCTTTTCTACTATTTTATTTCCCTCGAGGAAAAGGTACAAGCTACATGATATTTGGAGTGCTTAAAAACATTCCCAAGCTGTCGTTTGAGCTCTGAAGTGAATGGTTGTAATCTTTTCATCAACAATGGTTTGTATAACATTTCTTCAGAAATGTTAGAAAACAGTGTGGGCCTTTCAATATAACATGTTAAAAGTGGTTATATTTTATAACAAAAATGCAATGTGCTATGTAAGTGTGACTCATTACGAAGCAGATGTAGGGCAGTTAGTTCTCCAAACTTTTTGATTTGACCAAAAATAAGCATTTTAACATTGCATTACTTATTATGACATTACACACGATATTACACACCTTTGAACCAGAAAACTGAACGTATCAGCCAAACACAGAGACTAGGCCTAAGGTAAACATATTTTAATATATTATTAACTTCTCTTCTCTTCTCACATCTTCTCCTCCATGTTTTGTTCCATTGTCTATTGAAAAGGGCTTTGAAAGGAGATTTCCCGCATTTTGTCATGTGACCAAAGTGCTAAGACTTTCTGTTCAGCTGAATCAGTGTTTCCACTATGACTTGGTGGTTCTGACAATACTGTTTAGCCTTTGATTTAACATCCTCCCACCTTTGTCTGGTGCAGTTTCAACTCCTACTCAAAACGTAGCTTATGAAAGCCGCTTACGAGTTAATTCTGAGTGGTGGCTCACCAATTCTTTCAAATGTGGGATTTTAGGGATATTTAGTTTCTGGCTACTGTTTAATGATTTGCATTGGTGTCAGTACCATTGCTTGATTAATGTACTGTGGGGAAGACACAGCTGTATATTAAGTGTACTGTACATAGTTTTAAAAATGTATGTGAGTTTTTCTGTGCTGACTTTTTTCATTGATTTATCTGTTAATTTGGTACATGTTCCGCACGTGCTGATTTAAATTTCTGTTTTTGAAGTTTGAAAAATTGCAGAGAAACAACATTTTGTTAAATCTTATGATTTACATGATTTTTGGCAGTGTGAGCTATATGAGTCCATAACCCATGTGATTATAGCTCAATTAAGCAAGTGGAATGTGGTGCAATTATTATTATTGAGCATGTATTTATATGGTCCTGAATATAATAAACATTGTGATTCAAGGATCTCAATATTTGCATTAATTAATCTGTCCTTACTTTTTCTTATAATATCTTTGACAGCAATCTTAAGAAACAGTACTAACATAATGTAATGTGACTTGAAACCAGTAGCAAATGTATAATAATTATTTTTGATCAGGCAGGTACACAATTGTTGACCTTTAACCACTAAACAGTACATTGAACATTCACAGTTCTAACACTGAAATAATATTCCTTCCCCATTATAAAAATTGAACTCAAAACCATAAAATGTGACCGTAATGCATTTTGCTGTAGGAGAATCCAGATAGTTGATTATGGAATTGTTCCTTGGCCACCTGCGATCTGCATCACAGACATCAGAGAAGGTTTCAAAGATAAGCTGTGGTGCACCGCCACCATGGGAAAAGCACAGAGGAACACTTTGCCCTCTTAAATAGATCCTTATACTGAAATATGTCCTTTGGAATCTGTTGCCAGGAACTACTTACTGTAAGTGTGTAGAAGGTCCTGACCAACATTCATTTCATAATGAGAGAAGTGAGGAATGCCCAGAGTCATTCACTCTGTTTCTGAGAAGACATCTCTCCCTTTATTCATTCTCATTTCCCTCTGTTTGTATCTCTGCTGACATTCTCAGTTCAGGGACTCCACACACAGGCTCATTAGACTGTAATTCTGGCTGCAGTGCTAATCTGCATTGCACCGCACATAAAATGTTACGCGGGCCAACTCATTAAGAAGCCATTGTTCATTTTCCCCTGTATGCCTACGACAGCAGTGCCACAGATAGATTCAACAGGACCTTCTTCATCTCTTGTATGTATGCTTCACAGTAAATGTTAATAGGGGAGCGTTGGCCTGGTCGAGCTCACTTCATTGAATAAAGTTAAAAACCCAAGCCACTTTCAATGACTTGTGTTTTTAACTTTGGAAAATGGATCACGTATGGAATGTGGAGGTCAGGAATTACTATATACAGTATATATATATATATATACTACAATATTTAGAAATAGAAATTCTGCAGCAAAATCATCATGTAAATGATGCATACATGTTACAAAATAACACACACAGATAATTATTATATTTATTTAAAGTATTTGGCATGGTGTGAGTTTAAACAAAACACACTTGCATTAATGTTAACATTATTGACATTCATAATGGTTAGACAAGTTTCGTGCCTCATCAACACACTTTCCTGTAACGGTTCTGACATTTTGTGACTCCAGTAATCCAAAAAAATACTTCCATTTACAACAAAAAGAAAAACCCTTCAAGATTGAACAGCACAGTATACCACAGAATAGAATCCCCTAAGTCTTCTGTTGATATGTCTCCTTCTGTTTTGTTCTCCAACGATGTATTTAGTTGCCACTTCCCTGCATTAGTGCCAAATTAGGATGTTTATAACTCACTTATTATTCCCTTCCCTCAGTTAAGTTTAAACAACCACTGACCTGATCAATTAAACGTAAAGCCAACAAGTCACAGACTTGTTATCCCAGAATCATAGTGTGTATGAGTCAATTCTGGAATGCCTTGTCTGGTCACCTCCTTCCAACCAGGCCAAAGACAGCATACTGCTGCTGTCCTGCTTGAGTGCTGTATTAGCTGTACTGCACAACTGTGTTACACTACGTCAGCATTTTAATGATAACTAGTGGATCAAAATGAATGGCTGCAATAAAAGAATGGCCGGAGGAGCTTTTGAAGTCATCTGAAAAGAAAAGTTCTCTCCTCTCTTTATAAAAGCCCTGACTATAAGCTCATCTTATACTGTGTAAGGCTCGGTAAAAGTAGAAAAACTGCAATATTTATTAATTTATTATCTATTTCTTTATTTATATTGTTCAAAATCACTGATGTTAGGTTGTATCTTCGTCATTACATGATGTCTTGCTGTTGTTGTGTGGACTCGCTCACAACCTATACACAGAGAGAGAGAGAGATGAATAATTTACAAATAGCAAAACTAGTTCCAATTAGAGAGAAAGACCAGTGATTTGAGTGAGGGCTCATGGATGCTGCTTGTGACTATTGATTGTGGCTCTGTGTTTACTAGATCGGTGCTGTGCATGTGGGTTTAGTAGAGGGTCTTGTAAATGTCGAGGCTGTGCAGGAGAAACACCACTGTTGACACTGATTAAACAACTGAATCACACAGGGCCAATAGGGTAACCATATCGCCTTAAAGGGCTCTACTAAGGTTAACTGCACACTGCAAGAAATGGCTCAAGTTTCACTATACTCTCCGAATATCATCTGACCAAATTCATTAATGTCTACAGTCAGTTTGTATCAAACAGCCAAAGCCTTGTGTTTTTTTTTCTGATCTTGTAGTGTGCAATCCAACCAGATTAGTATTGCTAAATTAATTAATTAAATTGGGTTTATTGGAAGTAGACTTACACACTGGGCACTAGCACTCCCGCTCATTGAATACTTCATCTACATTTAAATATAATGAATAAAGAGCATTTGAAGATAATAAACCAATACAATGAATGTATCATATATAGTAATACAGAAAGCTTTTTTGTGTGTGCGTGCTAGCATGTCTGTGTGTGCGTTTGTGCGTGCGTGCATTTGCACAGTAAAATAAGTGTGTCTGACCTCTCCGTCGCGGGTCTCAATGTGCTTAATGAGGACAGTCTTTTTGGAGTGCACTTCGGATGAGCGCGGATGTTGTGACTCTGGGCTGGTCTCTGTAGAGGTATATTACAAACACATTAATCTGCAACAGCTTCAGACACCCTGGGCTAATTTAATTCAGCCATTAAGTCACTTGGACAACTTAATTCTGGGTTTGAGAATAAGATGCGATAGAATCAGGTGTTACTTAGCAACGGCTATTTAAAAAGGCTTGCAGAGCTATGAAAACATGGCTGGCTAATAAAACTACACAGGGTGTTTCAATCAATGGCTCTAATGTAGAATGTGATGGACTGTTCATTCAACCTCAGTGACTGCCTATTGTGCTCATTTAACAATCCGCAAAGGAGCAAGAGGAGTTATGGATTAATTGCATATTAGGACGAATAAACATACGTCATTAAAATAGGCTGAACCAGGGGATTATTATTGATATATGGATCATTGCATCTTTAAAATAAGATGTTCAGATGTATTTTATGTCATATACTACCACCTACTGGTCAAACAGTGTTATTGCAGTTTAGTCCTACGTGCCAACATTCTAAAATAGCTCCTACCCTACAAACGCAAAACAGTTTGGACTGTGACCTTTGCGTAGCTCTTCTCTACTGTTGGCACATCTATTGCTTGAATTTTCAGCCATTCATTCATTGATTACTGACACTTAGTGTCACTGGGAGAACATGTAAGAGTTCCCTACCTCTAAATCCAATGGAGGAATAGGCAGAAGACAGAGGCAGGTTGGTGGTGATCCTGTGATTAGGGTGGGGGTGGGGGGGAGGATTCAACAATGTTAAATACATTTGTAGAAAAAAACACACACTGGGGGAAATAGACACTTTATCCTGAAGACACTAATCCTACATGTATTTTTTGCAGTACAGTTATAATAGTAAGTATCATTTTACAGTAGAAAAATGTACATTCTTGTTAATTTATCTATATATTTTTTTACACATTCCCATTCACTGTACACTAGTGGACACACACACACACACACACACACACTCACACACACACACACACACACACACACACGTACACACACCTGCTCTCCTCTCCCTCCAGCAGCTTGCGGTAGGTTGCGATCTCAATATCCAGGGCCATCTTAATATTCAGGAGGTCCTGGTACTCTCGGAGGTGGCGGGCCATGTCGTCCTATAGCACACACACGTTAGTGACACGTGCATGTACACAAGCAGGGCAACCAGTGGCTAACAGGGGCATGTACACAAGCAGGGCAACCAGTGGCTAACAGGGGCATGAGACACAAGCAGGGCAACCAGTGGCTAACAGGGGCATGAGGGTCCAGTGTTCTAAAAGGCATTGTCAATAAAATAATTACAGTATTAAAATACATTTATTAATTGGTCAATACTAAAAGTGTTAGCCTACTTTACATTATTGTTGTAGACTGTTGTTAGCTTGAGGTACAGTTTTACAGTATACATTTTGGAACTTGAATAAAAAAGAACAGCAGCTTCCTCTGGGAAAGATCAGGCAAATCACCTTCATCTTGGCGATTTCTCCCTCCAGCAGGGTGATGGAGTCCTGGTAACCGCCGGCCTCACGGCCCATGCGCTCCTCCATCTCTCTCATCTGACGCAGCAGGGACTCGTTCTACACAAACACAGAGAGGCCCATTTGAGAGGACGCACAATGCTTCTCTGAGTGGAAAACATGTATCAAATGTTATCACCTGTAAGGAAACATGCATCTCTTTTCACCCACACTGGGTAAGTACCATGAAGTCATGGTCAAGTGAGTATATGAGAGAGAGAGAGAGAGAGAGAGAGAGAGAGAGAGAGAGAGAGAGAGAGAGAGACTAGTACTCACAGTGCCCTTGAGTGAGTCGATCTCGCAGGTGTACGACTGGATCTGGTGTCTGTGCTCCATACTCTCCTGCTTGGCCTGCCGCAGAGCATCAGTGTTCTTGTTCACAGTCTGGTTAAGGTCAGACACCTGGAGGGCAGGACAGGCCGAGAGAAAGAGAGAGAGAGAGAGAGAGAGAGAGAGAGAGTAAGTCATGAAATGGTTCTTGTGGGAGACAGGCCTTCAAGTCACATATCTGAGCGTGTGTTTGCATGCGTGTGTTCACCTACATCATGGAGGCATACAATATACTACAGACACCCAATGTGTGCATCTCTAAGTTATGCATCAGGTGTTGTTGGTGAGAGAAGCCACGCCTATTCTAGGTGTCAAGCAAATAATTATTATTATAGTGATTGGACCACCTTCAACCAATCAGAACAAGACCCATGTGGGGATGGTTTCCTGAACACAAGCATTTAATTGCCGCTTGCACCAATTAAACCACAGATCTGGTGGTCAATTAGACCTGGAGGCTAATTGACCGATCCCAAGCCCCGCCCCTTTCCCCTGTCCAACCTAGTTACAGTAACTAGGGTTAGGCTATAACCTCCTGACAAACAGCTGTCCAGTGAGCGACTTCAGACTGACAGGGAAAGCTAAGCTAGTACTAGCTAGTGTGTGTGTGTAGTGTTCACTAGCGTACCTTGGACTTGTACCACTCCTCGGCCTCTCCGATGTTCTTGGCGGCGATGCCTTCGTACTGCATGCGGATGTCCCTCAGAGCAGCGGTCAGGTCAGGCTTGGACATGTCCATCTGGACCTGGATCTGAGTTTCCTTCATGTGGCCCTGGAGCTCCCGGATCTCCTGCAGAGTCACAGGGCAAGACGTCAGACACTAGGGGGCGCTAGGGGAAGGGTAGAGCGAGTAGTCAGGGTGGGAGGGAGAGAGAGAGGAGGGAAAAAGGAAGGGAGGCGAGGGGAACGTGTGAAGGAAAGAAGGAAAGAAGTAAGGAAGGAAGGAAGGATGGAAGGATGGAAGGAAGGGTAGAAGGAAAGAGGGACGGATCAATAGAAACATGTGATGTGAGGAAGAATATATAATGACAGAAGGTAGATATATTAAATGTAATAATAAATGTAATAATAAATGGAGATACTGTAGGAAAGGAGTGAGATAAATAACAAACAATAGTTCCTTTCCTCCATTCTAATTCCTTGCACTATTGTGGCATACTCACATTGTATATGCCACTTTAACACTCACCTACAACAATTTTACAAATTTAATGTCAAGGTTAGCAGCACTTTTTATCGACATTATAAAAATATATTATAAAATAGCTAACCTTTGGACTTTATTGTGTGACAAACCCAAATATATAAATAGCTGTGCATCTGTTCTCTCTCTCTCTCTCTCTCTCTCTCTCTCTCTCTCTCTCTCTCTCTCTCTCTCTCTCTCTCTCTCTCTCTCTCTGTCACACACACACACACACACAAGGCAGCTGGTCAACATTTCTGAGCGGTCAATGTGTGTGCAGTGCACATTCCAGTGCGTGTCAATGCACAGAGATACTATGCCATACGCTTATTGTATGGCATGTATTGCTTTACGCTCCGATAAGAAGCAAAATGTGTTAACTGAGCACTCCATGAGAGAGAATGCATGTTTAGCAGCATGTCTATGGACACATGCATGCATTCACACAGATAAGGCACCACGCCCACACACACTGCTGCTGACACAGCAAACATCTTACGTAACACCCTTGAATGGAAATGTCAGGCTGTCAGAATGATGGATTACATCTACATATGGTCAATTACAGTAAACTACTGCTTTTCTCCAAAATAATTAGTTTTGTTCTTTGTTTGATGGTAGTAGCTTGAGCGGCCATTTACCTGTCATCATAAGCATTGTAACAGCTGCCAAATATACTGCCAAATATGTATTGAAAGACAAATCATTAGATAAACAGGCAGGCAGACAGACAGACAGACAGGCTATACAGACAGACCTCTTCGTGGATTCTCTTGAGGAAGCCAATCTCTTCCTGTAGACTCTCAATGCGTCTCTCCAGGTCCAGCCTGCCGAGGGTGGCACTGTCCACATCCTGCGCACACACACACACAGACACGCACGCACACACGCACACACGCACGCACGCACACACGCACGCACACAAAGCAAAAGGTGAGGAGAGGAAGTTGAGTGAATTAGCACAATGGGAACACCAGAGTATTAGGAAATTATGAGACTACGGTGGGAAGAAACTACAGACTTCCAGAAGGAAGGAAGGAAGACATTATTGTAGGAAGGAATGTAAAGGAAAAGGTGGATGAAGGAAGAAAGGAAGGCAGGTAAGATTTAAGAGAGGACAAGGAGACATGTAGACGCGTGAAGAAAGTAGCGTGACAAACACGTACAGCTCTGAAGGCAGACAGGTTATTTTCAGCCTCTTCTTTCTGATGAATCTCTTCCTGCAGTCTGGACAAGAGACAGAAGGAGGTATAAGGGCATGAATGATGAGCAGCTGATGGAACTGTCAGTTCACACTATTAGATGTTGAGCGGTGGTAGTGTTGACCAAATGAGGAAACTGCCTTTGATGTTATCACTGACCTGAGGCCAGCAACCCAGCTTTAAAAACACCAGCATCAAAAATGTTTTAATACAAATTGTTTTAAAGATCCTATACTAACAGACAATGGTAACTATCTATAACTTTATATAAGAATAAGAATAAAACATAACTCTATTCTCAACTCTAGAATAAAACATAACCCTGTTTCTATTATGTCACAAATGAATGTATTATTAACGTATTATTAACATATTATTATTATTAACCTATTATTAACGTGCGTGTGTGTGTGCACACACACACACACACACACTTGCACATATGCAGTTCTACTCCTCATGTCAGTTTGCAGCTGCTGTCGTGCTGCTGTACTGGGGGAAGGGGGCAGCTATCTTGGGGGATTGACCTATAATGTTCCCTTGATGTAGCGAAGCAGTGTTTCTGTTTGACATCACAGGAATTTAAATGGAACTGCAGCAGCAACGCATCTTTTTGTCCAAAATGATTGGTCAATATTGTTACTGTGGAAACAACATTTTCCATAATACACATTATCCAAAGGCTGAACATGCTTGCTATTGCTACACTGTCGACTGTAAAGGATAAATAAAATACAATAGGTTTTCACCTTTGACAGACCAGGTTAGTTTGTGGTACCTTCAGCCAAACCACGAGGATCTGTTGGCCAGCAGTGTACTTTCATCTCAGAGGTGGTGACAGATGTCTCACTATATCTTATAGAGCCACAGGCAAAATTTCATTTGAGGGCTGTGATATACATGTATGTATGTGTGTGTGTGTGTGAGTGCGTGTGTGTGTACGTGTACTCTCTCTCTCTCTCTCTCTCTCTCTCTCTCTCTCACACACACACACACACACAGAC
>JAODUH010001745.1:0-12549 GCA_027564835.1 Typhlichthys subterraneus | reverse complement strand
CCGTAGAGCCCGTTTTTGTTTTGGCTTTGGTCCCCGAGCCCCGTCTGGCCAAGACGGCAACCCCAGAGCCAGCCCTTTTCCAGGCCCCTGCGCCGGCCTTAATCCAGGCCCCAGAGCCGGCCTTAGTCCAGGTCCCAGAGCCCTTTGTATCCCCCGTGCCCGTTTCTGTTGCTGAACCACTCCCGCCGGCCTCCTCCGCCCTGGGCTCTCCCGGCCGCAGCAGCACCCGCCGCACCCCTCCGCCGCCGCTGGGCCTCCCACGCCGCAGCTGCGTCCTGCCTCTGCCGCTGGGCCGCAGCCGCATCGTGTCTCCACTATAAAGCCACAGCAACTCCGGCCGGCCTCCGCATCTGCTGGGCTTTCCCCGCCACAGCAGCTCCCGCCGGACCCCTCCGCCGCGGGGTTTCCCTGGCCGCAGCCGCATCCTGATTCCGCCGCTGGGCCACAGCCGCTCCCGCCGGCCTCCTCCGCCGCTGGGCTCTCCCCGCCGCAGCAGCACCCGCTGGTTCCCTCCGCCGCTAGGCCTCAACCGCATCCTGATCCCGCCGCTGGGCCGCAGCAGCTCCCGCCGGCCTCCTCCGCCGCTGGGCTCCGGAAGCCGCAGCCGCATCCTGACTCCGCCGCTGGGCTCTCCCCACCGCAGCAGCACCCGCCTAATCCCACCTCTGCTGGGCGCTCCCCACCACAGCAGCTCCACCCGGACCCCTCCACCGCTTGGCGTTCCGTGCTGCAGCAGCCCCAGCCGGCCTTCCCTCTGGTGCCCTTGCCCCCTGTGACTCCACCTCCCAGGTTTCCGCCCTGTGTGTCTCCACCGGTCATGGCACCCGAAGACTGGCCACCACCACAGGAGCCCCCTGTGTCGCCATCCACGCCTCCTGTCCTGGCCGCCCTCCCGATCCGGCTCACCGTCGGCCCGCTCGGCCTTCCGGCTGCCCTCCCGACCCGGCTACACGCCGGCCTGCCCGGCCATCCGGCCGGCCTCCTGACCCGTCCCGCCGCCGTCCGGCCCGGCCTTCCAGACACCCTCCCGACCCGGCTACTCGCCGTCCTGCCCGGCCTCGCCGCCATCCCACCAGGCCTTCCGGCCGGCCTCCTGGCCCGTCCTGCCCGGCCTTCCGGCCGCCCTCCCGACCCGGCTACTCGCCGTCCGGCCGACCTCCTGACCCGTCTCGCCGGCCTACCCGGCCGTCCGGCCGGCCTCCTGGCCCATCTCGCCGTCCTGCCCGGCCTCGCCGCCGTCCCGCCAGGCTTTCCGGCCGCCCTCCCGACCCGGCTACTCGCCGTCCGGCCGACCTCCTGACCCGTCTCGCCGGCCTACCCGGCCGTCCGGCCGGCCTCCTGGCCCATCTCGCCGTCCTGCCCGGCCTCGCCGCCGTCCCGCCAGGCTTTCCGGCCGCCCTCCCGACCCGGCTACTCGCCGTCCGGCCGACCTCCTGACCCGTCTCGCCGGCCTGTCCGGCCGGCCTCCTGACCCATCTCGCCGTCCTGCCCGGCCTCGCAGCCGTCCCGCCAGGCCTTCCGGCCGCCCTCCCGACCCGGCTACTCGCCGTCCTGCCTGGCTGTCCGGCCGACCTCCTGACTCATCCCGCCGGCCTGCTCGGCCATCCGGCCGACCTCCTGACGCATCCCGCCGGCCTATGTGCCTCCCAGCCAGCACCCGGTCCAGGGTCCTTGTGGGCCGTCCGGTGGCCGTCCCTTGAGGGGGGGGTTCTGTCACATCCTACAGTCCACCTCCCCTGCATTCCCCTCCTTGTGTTCCCTTCCTCATGTTTCCCCCGTGTTCCCTTCCTTGTGCTTCCCTTGTGTTCCAGTTCGTGTTTCCCCTGTGTTCATAGTCTTGCCCTCGTTGAGTGTTATTGATTTCACCTGCTACTCGTTGTCTGTCTTGTCGACTTGTATTTAAGCCCTAGTGTGTTCTGTAGTATTTGTCGGATTATTATTTGCTGTTTGCTGTCACCTCTGTGTTGTGTTCCTGCCTGTGAGTAATAAACACTGTTTCTTGAGTACCTGCGTTTCTGCATTTGGGTCCACCCTGTCCGCTCAGCCCTGACACTGACAGATATTTATTTCAAACATATTCACTCATTACATATTTGTAATGAGTAAATAAATAAGCAGTTTGAGTATAGATCAAATGGTCCTCACAGAAGTAGATGTTTAATAAGTGAAATCCGAAATACAAAACACCAGGACCCTTTCTTTACAAAAGTAAACATGACCTGGGTGCTGACCCATGATATAGCAGCCTAAATAATGATAAGAGTGACCTTTCTCTCCTGACAACCACCCCCACAAGTTGAGCGTTTAGTCCCAAGCTAACACGGCACAGCTAAAGTAACAACTAACACTTTTTAGGTTACACCAGATTATGCTAACAGAAGATCACTATAAGCCAAGAACATGTAATAGCCCCGAGGACTTTGACAAGCCTTTCTCTGTAACCTCAATGACAGCAGCGAATACTTGGAGAGTACAGTACGACCCATTCTCTTATTTTCTAGGCGTGCTGCTCACAGCAGCTAGCCTATAATTAGAGATTAAAACTACCACAGTTGTAAGTCTTGGCCGTCCATTATAAGAAGTTATAGCAGATAAACAAAACATGCAGCCTTAGGTCACATGTCCTTCGCTTGGTATGCCAGAGAAACTGACTAACCAGCACCCAGCTACAGTAGAATAAGGGTTGTAAGGGACATAGTCATAGAGCTGTGCTATTTCAGAGTTGTGCACTGGTGAGGAATTACCTGTGGCTTATAGACTAAATGTCAGTTATTGGTACCTGGCAGGGTTAGTAGGGCAATGTGAAAAATACTATTACTGCAGTCTCATTGTTTTCAATAATGAAACATATAACATGCACTCATGATAGCATTGGATTGAAAGACCCTCTCCCGAAAATGACTGTATCCATTTCAGCACTTTAAGAAATACCTCCCTATCTTGTGTCTGTGTCAATGGGGCCACAGCATATGTGGGTGTCAAAGAGGTGGACAATTGTCTTAACACCTCTGATGTTTTGTTTACGCAGAGCTCAGTTGTGAATTCCTGTCCATTTGGCTTTAACATTAAGGGTTTATATGCTGTCATTTACAGCACATCCTCTCTAAATGCCTTCGATTACATCTTACTCCCAATGTCTACAGATTTATAATCCACGTTGTCATTCTAATGAGCCGTTTTCTTGCTCTTACATCGAATAGCAAACACGAAACACAAAAGACAGGCACATGTACAAGAACACATTTGACTCCAATTAACAACCGTTTAAAGGCCTCCTTCCACACATACCTACAGTAGCACACACACAAACACACACACACATACACAGACATTATGCTGTCTTCCAGAGTAAAAGTGTATGTCTCATTAATCAACACATGTCCAAATAGATCCACTTAGCGCTAATAGGCTAATGCTCCAAAAATTAGCACCTCTTGCAAAGTAGCATCAGCTGCTAACAGGACCTGTCCTATAGAACTTTCTAGAGCTTTTCGCTGGCCTCAGTTGCATCTCATTCACCCACAGAACAAGATGGACGGGGGAGGGGCAACTTTGAAAAACACAAAGACCTGTTACTAACTTCCCCCTAAAACTATAACTAGACACCTTTCTTTCTTACCTATATACCCTAGTCTTTTGTTCCATTTTCCACTTCCTCCCATGTCCATTCTGTCTACCTTACTAATGCTTGTGCCACAACACCAACAGTGCTCTCAACAACTGCTCTCCCACTTTGGAATGCTCTGTCTTGTGTAAGGCTTGGCGAGGAGCTGAGATGATAAAATACAATAGGGACTCGACCGGCACTTAAAGAAGCATTACGGTTATCATAAGACATTGTAAGATATAAGCCATCGCTCAACACATACACACACACACACACACACATATACAGTACGCAGTATGCAGTATGCAATACGCAGTATGCAGACTGTCAAAACTGCAGATCTCTCTGTAGAAATTGTCCACATTGACCACATTGTTCACTTCTCACTGCAGCAATGCTGCAATGAGAAGGTGATAAATTGAGCATGTGAGAATAATTGATCACAAGCAGTGAAAAACAATGATCTAACCATAACAACTGTGCAGACAAAAAGAAAGTGGTTTCTGGGGGAGGGGTAGAGAATTGTGACAAACTGTGTCAAACAATAAACAAAAAATGTGTGTTTGTGTGATGCTTGTTTCAACCACAAGGGAATTTCCAGATACATATTTCTGTTACTGTATGTAATTTAAGGGCAAATTTGTGTCTGAGACGAACTGAAACGGTTACATCATCCGGACATGCAGTTGATGGAGCCAGGATTCCTAACTTTATTGGAATGCAACTGTAGAATACACTGCAATTATTCTCCCATGACTTTACACAATGTTAATGACCATGTTGTAAAAACCACAGCATGCAGGTGTGCATTGATCAAACAAATACACCAGCGCATACAACAAAATACATTAAAATCACAATTGTGAAGCTTCCAAATATTTGTGCTGGGAATCACAAAAACAGGGTCACTCAAGGCCGCTTATTCATGTTAGTAGGCTATGTATACGCCTATCAATTACGTCATGTGTGGAAAACAGATGGTAAGCCTACTTCTGTGACTTTGCAGCACAATGCGGTTTTTTTTTACACTGTCGAAGGTAGTCATGCTCCCTCCTATGAATCTGAAAATTACACCTTTAGCTTGCTGTTCTAGCGCCACTGTGCCAGGTGGTTAAAGGGTCGGCTTGAGGCCGGAGATACAGGCTACAGCTGAGATCAACACCTGGAATCCCTCAGCGCCACCATGAGCTCTGATGAAAAACAAATGTCAACGCCGCCTCTGTATTACAGACCCGGTGCTGTTTACCCTGGCTCAGACCAAGTATTGGCTACTGCCATAGCCTACTGCTGCTGAGCCTCAGCTGTCCAAGAGAACACCAGCAACTGAGTCTTGACACATTCTGAGGACGACGAGGGTTTATGAGGATCCTGCCTTTACTAGCGACTATTGCTATCACACGACACGATAAACAAATAAAACAATTATATATATATATATATATATATATATATATAAATGGTTATACATTATTAAAAAACAACAACGAATAGGCTAATTAGGATACATATATCTAGTAAAATATCATACTTTAAATAAAGCATGCTATACCGGTATTCCTATAAGTTATTTTCTCAAACAATTTAGGCCTATTGAAACTGAAAGAATATTTTAGTTTTAATCAAGCAGAAAGATCAGTATAAACTGTCTATCAGGAACAGCAAGCTTTCTTTACGGTCATCATTTGTGCAATATGGCTTAGACTCTTATGTTCTATCCCCAACTTTTCACTAAGTCCACATTGTCTGTGGGCTATTATTAGAAAGAAAGACGAACCACGAGTCAATTAATCTGATAACTGTTTTCCCAAATAGCGTTGGTGAGTCGGTGCGGCTGTGCGCACGGGAGGCAGAATGAATGGTAACTTACAAACTAATTGCTTTTACCTACCCTAGAAATAGTTAAAGGTGTGCTGAAATCCCGTCCTCCCACCAGACGAAAACCCCAAGGTGAGGGTCCCTTCAGCGTCACGTTCTGGGCCATATTCGTTCGAGACAATCTAGCCTATATGGAGACGAGGTGTAGGCTACGGTGTTTGTCAAAATCTTGATGATGGAAAAAAGGTGTCTGAATTAACCAGGTCCACGATAGCTTCTAGGCAACACTGTCCGGGTTGCGAAAACTTTCGCTCCGCACTTGATTCAAGTTTAAGTAACGAAGCCGCCTGTGACGTGGGATGAGGGGCTGTATGAAGACTGCTGCTCCTGCCCCGCTAGCGGCACTCTGAGCAGAAATGGGAGGGACCGCGTCCCCGCTAGACACTAGCAGCTGCTATGGAAACGGACCCCCACCCCTCGCTCCTCACCTTTCCAATTCAACATGATAAGCCACATATATACAAGTCAATTAAAGTGTAGGCCTAGTTTGGCAATAAACATTTAGCAACAGCTTTGATTCGTGGTAGCCTAAAACATTTTAAGGTTATCAAAACATGTTCTTTAGTTGGTCCATGATAACTGAAAACACTTTCTTGGTTAGTTGGGAGAGAATGAATGGTTGGTGGCTGAAAGACCTCTCCCATTTGTCAGTGGATCAAGTATCCTGCCAGCCAAACTTCTTTTGTGTTTCATTACAGGGCGGAGAACAGACTATACTGTCGGATTTATGCAAGGTATGACCTCATACAGATGCGTGGCTGACTCTTTTAGACTTGCATGTGCAATGTGCAGACTGTCTGAATTTGTGAAACCATGAGTCAGTCAAAACTCATTGTCATTTACGGCAAAGTTTTGTGTGATGTCAAATGGGATCTGTTCATTTATTAAGACAGTATGGCCAACCGATTGTGAAACCTAAAATGTATAGGCTATGCATTCTGTAATGACAATTGAAAGCTGCAGGTGCATTCAAAAACTGAATATCAGTAAAATAATACAAATTAATACCAATAGATGGGTATTTGTACATATGTGTAGATGTCAACACTATACTAACATACAGTAAATAAACAACTAGCATATCTGTTATGACCTGGTTAAGACTTGACATAAAAATGCAACACAAGTTGCATAATTCTTCAAGTGTTTTAACTGGTGGAAAACTATTTTTTACTTATATACTCAGCGTAGAGTATATGTGCCAGTGTGACCATTGAAAGAGTAGGCCATATTTCACAGCTTTCAAATATGTGTAAATGAAACCTTTCCAGCCAGATGTCATGCCGCTATTACTAGTCTCACCATCTTCCGTCCATTAGCACTACATACATCACATAAACAACTGTGATAAACATCTGATGCGTAGACCACTGTAAGCATGACAGCGCTGTCCGAAATTAGTAGTAAGTATAGAAAGTAGATTTCCATTGGCTGTTAGCATTCTCACTCACAAATTTGTATACGTAATTCCAGGTGACGCTAGTGCAGTAGCCTAGTTGATTTACTAATTTCAGTTGTTACATTTATTTTATGCACTAATAGCCTACTTATCAAACAAAACCAGAAAACAGCCAGAGTCATGTTGATAAGTTTCTCAACAAATTCCTCTGCATGTTTAACGTCCGACTTCGTCATCAAGTTACGTAGTTGATTGATGTGCATGTGTTAAGGCCTGGCTCATGGGCCGTAAACCCAAACAAACTAAACTCTTAACTAAATAACAGAATAACATAATGAGGTGTGAAAGTCTGTAGGTGTATGTACTGAATATGTGGTGCGTGCTGCATGCTAACCAAACCAAGAAACAAACCAACAACAACATGTGTGGTGCCAGGAGAGTCACCCAGACAGTGTGCAGCAACACTTCTATATATGTGACATGCCCAGGTGCACTTAATTGGCCTAATTAGGGCCTGCCCAGCCAATAAGGACCAGAGGCCTGCTAAAACCAGGCAGGGACGTCACACATGTCAATCAAAATACCTTTCCTGTCAAGTGGGCGAATCTTGACGCAGTTAGCCAGTGCTGTGTCCCAGACTTTACGTAAGTAAAGGCTGGCTCTTCGAGTCTATGCTGCTACTAGCACAGACACTATAAAGTAGCCTACTTCTCAGTGTTAAAAAATGTATCCAAACCAGCAACCTCTGTTGTTGTAAACAATGATACATGCGACAGTCATGTTTTAACAAGTATAATGCCAATGCCATGATTCAATTCACAGATCATTCCCACTGTCTGGCATATTACTCAGGGCACATCAAATGATGACTTTACGAAGAACAAGATAAGAGAGCCCTCTGTAGTCTGCGCAGAGATTATTGACAAGACAGGCATTTTTGATATGGAATCTCCTATGAGCCTGTTCCCAATAAATCTCTAACTCGGACTGCAGAGAGTACTCCTCCCTGTGTTAATTTCCCTAGATGGCAGTCTATTTGAAATATCCATTTTAGCAGGGAGCAGTCTATCTTACATTTGTATAATATACTGTATATTTTTTAATATGCCTTCTTTAAATGGCGCCAGTGTTTAATAAAGACAGGTGAAGCAAAAGGTGTGGTCATCATGTCTGCTGTCTATGTGACATCACAGTGCAAGTTGCGTCTTAAACCTGGAGCCTGGGCTTGCTCTCTGGAAGTCAAATACAATGAGCATACCCATTGCTCATGTAAGGGAATTACCGGCAACGCCTGTCTTGAAATTGTGGGTTAAAGCCACAAACTATCCTAACATTTTTTTTAAATACTAATTAAATAAAAATTATTTTAAGAAAAAACAAATGTAAGGTCTTGATATGAATTGCCATTTTCCATTCATTTTCCATTCAAAGTTGTTTTGTCATAAAGGTGGTGCCATTAGGTGTCAGTAAAATCATTAGCATACAACCACCTTGGCTTCAACTAATAACAACAACAGAAAGACTAAGAGCCATGCATGGGTGATGTTCCTAACACAAGCACCGACTGAACCCGAACTGCCTATGCTTCTGTAACCACCTGACAAACTTTTTCAATTGAGATGAGAGAAGTTGTAAATCGTAGTGGCGGAACTTGCCAAATCAGCATGATTAGACTAAACTTATTGCATAAGAAAACCTACTTCATTGACTGGCACTGACATGAAATGACCTATACACAAAATGGAAGAGAGCAGACAAACTGGTCTCATGCTGGTCGTCATTTTAGCTCTGTATGGCAGCTTGTGGACAATCAGATATGTTTACATCCCCAGTAATGAAAAACGTTCTTCAATATGAGTTGAAACACTGGTAACACTAATAGTCCCATAGAACGCCCCACAAGGAAGTCACTATTTTCACGTAAATCCTGCAACCTAATACAAGTGAAAAATTGCTGAGTCTAAAATGAAAAACAGATGAATTTATAGAGTAACCACAGGCAAAAAGCAATCTCAGAAGAATGCTATAATGTGACCCCACTCCTCATCAGCAAAAACAGAGGGAATATGTACCAAGCCAATTTTATTATTAAGTATTGATAAATTAAGAAGTCTTTTTCTTTCTTTGGTAGTAGAAAATAGAGACATTGTAATTTATCGGCACATGTATTACATTATTCTTTTCACCAATTTAAAACTTCAAAACCTGTAATCTCCCACCACAGGGTTTATTGGCCACCCCCACCAACTAGTGATACAGTATGTTTCTGGTGTAACTGGTCCAGTGGACTGCAATGTATGGTCAGGTCTAAATAATGTGTTTTACCGCATGAATAGAGACAAAGTGTTGCTAAAAAAAAATATATATATATAATCTCTGTCCATTTCCTTTCTTATAATGCATTTTTTACATTTTATTTATTGGCTAAGGCCATAGGCTTCTTTATCCATCTGCTGGCAGAGTCCAATGGTTTGTTTTCACACATACAACAGGTCCATAAAATACATTTTTAATATCTTACTAGTGAATTTAAATAGGAAAGTGCTTAGACAGGTGTCTCTCTCTCTGTGCACGTTATAACCTTGTAATGTGTGCAAAACCATGACATGTTAAGTGTAACGGTGGCCAGCAGGTAGCTGTAAGGTGTTGATCCTCACTCTCCGAAACCTCATAGGACGCTGTTGCAACGCAGGCCAGGGCCCATGGGTTTTTGGCCTGCCTTGTAGGAGCGTCCACTCTCTGCGTGGGAGATCGGGGTTTGATTCCCCGAGGGGGACGGATGATTTCCGTTACACAAGCAAGCCACTTCCACTATTGACTGCATTAATAAAACTGTTCAAAAGCAAACATCTGCGTTCAATAAGGCTGAATCTCTGTGTAGACAACACAATATTCTGACCATGTCATCGATAGCAATAGATAAAATAAACTTCAATATGGCATACTAAAGTGACTAATTATTTAAAGTACACGGCTAAAAAACACCAACATCCTTTGGGAGTATACAGAGGGAAAGATTATTTAACAAACAGGAGCTGCCAAGCTGCCTACACAGCAGCTGCCTATACTTTGGGTTTTAAAACCTGACTGTGGTGTTGTGGATGTTATGAGCTGAGAGAGAGAAAGAGAGAGAGAGAGAGAGAGATAGAGAGAGAGAGAGAGAGAATTTAGAAAATTAGAAAATGTTATACCACTAACTATACTGTATATACTTTATATCTGGATACATTAATTATTCTTGGAAAATAAAAATGTATATTTTAAAACAGTTCTCACCAGTTCTTCTGTGTGTTTGAACATGTTATGTCAGTATGTTCATGGATGGCCCAAAGCATTACAACTGGTGACTGTCTTTCATAATCCAAAAGAAACTGTTATGGAAACAGTACTCAATAATGTTAATTTCATGCCTGCATAGAAAGCATAGTGATTACAGCATAAGCTGCAACAACATTGGTTCGCGTCAACATGTTTATTAATCTGAGATGGGAACCATTCCAACACCAAACTATTACTTGTGCAGTAATGTCTTACAACACATCTTCACAGATAATAATGTCATAGTCCATCCATCCATCCACCATCAACAGCTTATCCATAGTCGGGTCGCGAGGGCAGCAGCTCAAGCAGAAAACCCCAAACGTCCCTTTCCCAAGCCACATTAACCAGTTTTGACTGGGGAATCCCGAGGTGTTCCCAGGCCAGTGTGGAGAAAAAATCTCTCCATCTAGCCCTGGGTCTTCCCCGAGGCCTCTTCACAGGTGGACCTGCCTGGAACACCTCCCTGGGGAGGTGCCCAGGGGGCATCCTTACCAGATGCCCAAACCACCTCAACTATATCCTTTACACGGAAAGGAGCAACGGATTTACTCTGAGTTCCTTTACAAATGACTTGGCTTCTCACACTATCTCAAAAAGAGAAGCCAGCCACCCTCCTGAGAAAACCCATTTTGTCCGCTTGTACACGCAAAATCGTTCTTTTGGTCATCACCCAATCTTCATGATCACAGGTGGGGTACAATGAATACAGTACCGCCCCAGCTGCTCCGATTCTCCAGCCAATTTCCCGCTCGACTGTCCCCTCACTCGCGAACAAGACCCTGAGGTACTTAAACTCCTTCACTTGGGGTAAGGACTCATTCCCCATCCGCAGTAGGCACTCCATCGGTTTCTGGCTGTAGTAATTGATCAATTATTATAGGCCTACACAGGGCCTACTTAGGCCCTATTTTTTACGCCGATCCTCCCCTGTTCACCCGATGCTTACTTTTTATCAGTAAAAGCTGATGCGTCCTTGTCATAGTGGTATTTAATAATGGTGACAAACGTAGTTGGTAAAAAATGACCACTTCATCTATCTGGCACTAGTCTACTTCCAGTTTGAAGTCTGCCAAAAGAGGACAGCCACTTCTGAAGTGGTGTGCAGGATTTTTGCTCATACAATTTGTGCAAAAGATGGACAGAAGCCTGTGGGATTGCCATCACACACACTAGCAAAACCACTAGACGCACCACCTGGATTTTCAGTTGTTTCGCGTGACATTCTGAAAGCCAGATCTGTTAGTATACCTATTTACTACATTATATAGCTTTTAAACTCACTGGCCCCCAACTTCTAATTGTTAACCTAATTCTAACTATATATAGACCTCCCAAACAATCTGACATGTTTGGGATGTTTTTAGTGCTATGTCCACCCCCAATGTACTGCTTGTAGGTGTTTTTAATATTCATGTTGACAGAACAAATAGCTGGTGCTCATTTGCATTTTATATAACAAAAGTCACGTCATTGATCTAGTCTGCTCCACTGGTATTTCTCCTGTCAATGTCACTGAGGGTCACCTTCCCATATCTGACCACAAACACATCTTGTTTGAAATATCTGCCCCCTCCCAAAGCAACGACCCAACCGCTCCATCAAATGTAGAAATATAAAAAACATGAATCTTATTGAACTCATGAGCGTGATTGACATCTACCCCTGTCCCACTTCTCTGTCCCCCCTGGAACTCACCACTCACTAAAGTGACTGCCTTTCCTCCTCTCTGTATACCCTTGCTCCCCTCAAAACCCACTCATTCTCCTTTAACCCCTCCATGAGAATCGCAGCTGTGACCCCCACACTAAAAACATATCAATGCTGACCCCAATGACATGAACAATTTTCGCCAAATCTCCGATCTTCCCTTTCTCTACAAAACACTAGAGAGGGTGGTGGCCTCTCAACTTCTAAATCGCCTAAACTCCAATAACATACTTGGACCATTTCAATATTCCGTCCCAAACATTGAATTAGCTCTAGTCAAAATCACCAATGACCTGGTTCGCCTCCTATCTGACTGGCCGCCAACATGCAACACTAGGATGTTGACTTACACTGCTACGCGGACGACACCCAGCTCTACAAAACCCAGCTCTACAAAACCCACCTCATCTCTTCCCCCCATCATCCTCACCAAATGCCTTCAGGACATTCAGAGCTGGATGACTCTTATTGCCTTCAAATTCAACAACAGCAAGACAGAGGTCCTGCTCATTGGCTCCACATCCACTCTCTCCACACAAGACGACCCCAGCCCAAACCAGTGCTGGGCAGTAGCGTCGCTACAAGTAGTGACGCTACTAGTTAAACTACATTTCTGAGTAGCGTGGCGGTAGCGGCGCTG